>JAUCMX010000009.1:12983697-13056904 GCA_033459395.1 Hemibagrus guttatus | reverse complement strand
CTTCTTTCTGAATTGTAACTTGAACCTTTTTCTTATGTTTATTTGTCAGTTCTTCAAGTTGTAACTGAGTCAGTTTTCTCTGTAGCTCTTTTTCTTGCGTTCTTAATTTATGCTCATTCTTTCTGTATTGGTCAACAGTGAAACATGGTCACAGAACTCCCTGTGTGGTTTGGAAGTTAAGCCAACCACCTCTTCCAGCTTGCATTTTACAGGCCGCGGCGTGGCATTTATCACGGCCTGTGATGAATGGTAAGCATCGAAGACAATTCCATCCATGTGATGTGTATCTACCGCCTCGGTCAAGTGTGGAGCATGAAGGATTTCTTTCATTTTTCCTCCACCCATGATCTTTGGCAAAACAGATAAAAATTTACCAGCAGTCTCATCTTCTAACACTTTTATCCACTTTCCAGCTCCTTCATGAATGTTAGGGAGGCGAGTGACAAGCCCCTCAAGGTCCTGTGTAGCCCATGGCACATATTGTCCCTGTGCACCTTTAATTATAATTGGGAATTGTGGAGCTAAGGGTCTAGGTCTTCCTGTATCTCTTCCCCGTTTCCAACTTCCTACAGTGAGTGATGACTCCTCTTCACCTTCGTTCTCTCTACTATATAATAATCTGCTTCTTGGCGTCAATACTTTATCTGTCTCACTGCTTAGTTGTCCTGGTGTTTTAATGATCCTGTCTATCCCCTCTTCACTTAGATTTATTCCTGCATCCTCTTCTCTTCTTCCTTCCTTTCCATATTCTTTTTTCATCCTCTGTAACTCTGCCTTAACATCTCGATAACAGTCTAACGGTGTACTGTCCTCTCTATCAGTTTTCCTATCCTGTCTCTTCTTCGGTTTCACATACAGCACCCTATTATCTTCATCTACATCAACATGACCTTCCATCTGCATCTCTCCTAAAACTTCCACGTTTCCATTGAGTACTGGGAATTGACCTACCAGGGGCACATATGGGGGTGGTGTAGCCAACCCCTCCTTGCTGTTATTCTGTGCCTCGCTATCAAACTGCTTTAGCTTTTTCCTCTCCTGTTTGTTCTTTTTCACTAACATTTCTTCTTCTTTCTTAAATAAAGCTAACACTCCCTTTCTTTTTGTTTCTCTCTGCATACTCTTCTTGTTGCTCGCTGTAGTCTTGTAATTTTTTATCAGAGTTTCCATTTCCTCACACAATGCTACATCATATTTTCCGTCCCTTGGCCATTTTGTACTCATACTTTTAATTCTTTTCTGCTCTTTGTTTGAGATCTTCATTATGAGGTCTTTACACAATGGGTGTTTCACTACTAATGTTTCCACAGGAGAGGCTGCCATTACGTCCGTTAGTCTCTAACACCACAACTTTAACTTATTGCAATTATTTTATGCTTATTCAACTAACTATTATTAAGCCTATTTAATGTGACATGTAGTCTTGTACTATTATATAACTCCACCGTTATCCACAGTGCCAAACACTGATAGCCACTTTCCTTAATATCTCATTCCTTACAGTAATTACTTACCAACAACTCAAATTACTTATATAATAGAGAATCGTTTCTCATCATTTAACAACTCAATTTCTACTACCATAACAATATAGGTTTATACAGTTTTATTTATTAAGGTACAACACTGCACCCCTTCCCTTTATGTACAGGGCTCATACACACTCACACATAGACGGACATAGAGCTCTCATGCACTCACAATCTCAAACGTTTACACAAACACTTTCTGGAGTGACTCATAAATTATTTTACAAATGCACTTCCTCAACACAACAACATACATGTACAAATGTTAGTCACACATAGAATTTTTTCTTCATAACACCCGCAGCAATACATTGCCTTGAAATGCAAGTGATATTTTCTCATAAAAAGATATCTATTATCTCATTAAAGTCCACAATATTAATGTACACAATATCAAGTACACATAAAACTTTTCTTCATACCACCAGCAGCAACACATTGCCCTGAAATGCCGATATTCTCTCATAGAACGATATCTATACTAACTGCTGCGGTCTCTTACACACAAGCAGTATACTAATTATGCGCACATAATGTATTGGGCTGTTTTTAATTTTTGTTGATATCCATCAAGGCCCTCTTACCAACAAATACAGACCAATACAATGAACATCTACCTGTTATGTACTGCTATCCATCAAGGCCCTCTTAACAGTACAGTAGATGCTCATAGGCGCTCACTCATACTTGTCTGTTTTTAGGTTTTACTACTATCCATCAAGGCCTTCTTAGCAGCAAATACAGACCATGCAATGCTCATCTACCAGCTACTTTTTGTATACTGCTATCCATCAAGGCCCACTTAACAGCACAGTAGTCCAGTGCATGCATGTATTTCCTCTGGAAACAAAACCCTTGCGATGTTCTATTAAACCGGAGGGGTCTTTGTTAAGCGTGCTTACCACCATGGGCCAACCTCGGCAAACAACACAAACTAAGTATATAAGCAAAAGCTGCTTACCTTATTATGTGGCCACCTGTTTGTGCCGCTTGCCAAGAAAGCCCACGGTGATCAGCCATGCCTTTGCCCCTTTCCTATCACGTTGAGACCACCAAATGTTGAAGGAACCACGTGAAGCCTCGGGTTTTGTTGCCAGATGATAAGGCTTTTATTATCATGCAATAACAGCCTGAGCCGGTTGGCCGAGCGACTCCCGTTCTAACTCATTGTACACAATATATAGGCTTCCCTATACATTCCTACAAGTCATCCCAACATCTGTTTCATATCTAGGGCCCCCATAAGTATACGAACGGTGGGGCCACTCTGCCTAGGTCCAGTTTACGTTACCATAAATGGTTAAATTCCAATGCACACACATTGGACACACTAAGCTACAATATATCATACATGTAGACCATATCGCCCACATTCCTGTGCACACACACAGATACACTAGCTAATTTCAATGCTGGTATTGTTTCTACATATCATTATTGATAAAATTCTTCTACACAAGAGAAGAGATCCTAAAAGTCATCCTGTCCTGCAATCCTACCACTTGCCCACCGGATCCAGTCTTTTCCACTATGCTCCAGATCATCTTGCAAGACCTCCTGCCCTTCATTACTACAATCATCAATGGATCCATAACATCTGGACAGGAACCAACTGCCTTTAAGGGAGCTGGATCCCTCAGACATTATCAGCTACAGACAAGTATCACTTCTCTCTTTTTTTCCCTAAATATCTTTAACGCACTGTTTATAATCAACTGTCTGAATAATCCCTCAGAGAGCAACCTCCAAGACCCCAACCCGACTGGCTTCAAGGCGGCATATTCTACAGAGACTGCCCTTTTGGCTGTCTCTACAGCCCTTTCGGCTGTCACTACATGCTGCTACATTAGCCAAGCTGTCATCAGTCTTCATCCTCCTCGACCTTTTGGCAGCTTTTTACACAGTCAAATACAAGACTCTCTTGTATAGACTCAGGAGTCTTGGAATTTGTGGAGCAACATGGGAATGGTTTGCTTCCAACCTGCAAGGTCACTCATATCAGTAAAACCAAATTGCTTGTCATCCCAGCTGGTATATCCCTCGACAACTCTCTGATTTCCCCTTTGTCAGAAAAATTCTGCCATTTTTGTCCACACAGGCCACTTAGGTTCATGTTCAGTTGCTTGTCATTTTAAGATTGGACTGTTACAACTCTCTGCAGGAAGGTCTACCTCGGATGCTTGCCTACAAAGTCAACATGGACCAGCAGTCTCTTACCACAATGCTTTTATCACGCCTTGCTCTGCACCATACTCCCCAAGATATTTTTTCACTGCTCAATTGGTCCCACTGTCTCTCAGGGTATGAGGTAGGTATGCATCAAAACTTTTCTCTGTTCTGGCACCTAGGTGGTGGAATGAACTTCCCCTAGATGTATGAACAGCTGATTCACTGACTGTCTTCAAACCTCTTACTGAAATATTCAAATTAGCACAGTTTTCCTATTTGTTTAAATAGTTTACAGATTACCATGAGTATCCTTAGTCTGTGACCTAACAAACCAGGATTGATGTATTCAATGATAGAGACTTCAGATCACCTTTGTATCTCGCTCTTGTCAAGGGTGTCTGGCAAATGCCACAAATGTAAATATCTACTCTAAAACTCTAAAATGTCTAAAACACTACAAATAGTGCAGTGAATATTATTGCATAATATTATTGCATTTATGCATTTTGTGTATAGGGAGTATATATATATATATCTTCTCCCTGTTCTGTTACTGTCCTACTAGGCCCCAGGGAAGCTATCAATTGAAGTAGTTCACTTCTTGGAGTGGGTGAGTCTGGAGCCTCAGTCCATGGTGTGGCTTCCTGTACTGCACCGTGTGACCATGGCTGAATCTACTAAGCATCAAGCTAGATGCTACATCTGTAAACAGTGCCCCATTAAGGGCTTCAGGTGGGCTTGCTAAAAATATTAATACATTTGTTTCATTGATGTATGTCGTCCTGAATAAATATTGTATTTGTTAAGTGTATGTCAGTGTTTGTTAAAAATCAGATGAGCAGACCCAAAGATCTGCACATCTTGTATATTATCAGCATAAGTTTATAGCATATGGTTGTGTATCTTACACCTGAATTACAAGATTCTTACATGGACCATCTTATCTGGACTTATCTAATATCTCAACCTCTTCTGCTGTTTTTCTAGTTATTATAGTTATTGGTTCTATTTATGGTCAGTCTGTAACATGCAGATTTTTTCCCCAAGCTCCTTACACAGTGATTCAGACCAATGTATAAAATATACCCAGTGAGACAGCATGTTGAGATTGAGTACACATGTTTTAGAGACACAGGTATTCATAGCACTTCACCACATGTTTCACTACTAAAGAGCATGATATGGGCATAAGAGATATTAAGATTTAATTTCTGTTGTTAATAACAACACACCTGGATCTAATGTCTTCCCCCCGCTCTGATGTTACTGTAGATACCGGAGTCTGAAACAGTTTAATGTGGATATCTGCCAGACATGTTTCTTGACCGGGCGAACAACCAAAGGCAAAAAGCTCCACTACCCTATTATGGAGTACTATACCCTGGTATATATTCAGTCTGAGCCTGCTAACACACACACACACACACACACACACACACACACACACACACACACACATACACGGCATGGATCTGGCTTTGAGAAGACTGATGTCTCTGATGTGTTCTTGAAGTCCTTCCACTGTCCTCCTTTTTTAAATCCACTGTCACCTTCTCAATTCTCATTTACTTTATCCTTTCTGTCATTCTCTTTTTCTGTTGTTCTTACTTTTTCTTCATTTTTGGCTTTCCATACTCGTTGTGTAGACCACCTCAGGAGAGAAGATGCGGGATTTCGCGAAGACTCTGAAGAACAAGTTCCGATCAAAACAGTACTTCAGCAAGCACCCTCAGAGAGGCTACCTGCCTGTGCAAACAGTTCTAGAAGCAGAGAGTGGCGAGATGTGAGTATTCAAGTCAAGGGTAATTGGCCATTTAAAAAATAAATTGGTTCTACTAGATAGCCACATTTGCCATTTGTGAATGGATGGTGAAGTTGAGGGTTACTTATGACAGGGTGAGGTGTTTTGGTTTGACTAGAACATGCAGACAGAGAACCACTGGCACTGAACATGCTAATGCAGTGTTGTGTATTTGATGTGGCAGGTCATGTTCCTCTCCCAGGCTACCACATGCAGACACACACAGCCGGATCGAGCACTTTGCCAGCAGGTATGTGGTTTGTCATATATGTATGGGATTTTTTAAAGTAATGACTATAAATGCTGTACAACCCATACCCAAAGCTTTTTGGATTAACATAATAACTGAGTCAGAGACTACAGAGGAGGTTCAGGCACAAAGTGAGATCAGTTTGGGTTTCTCTCCATTCTGAACAGAGACTGAACAGAGACACAAACAAACACAGATCAGCCCTAGTGTATACACTGTCAGCATTCACACAGTTTCTACTGTTTAAAATATTTTCCCTCTGACTGATTTCTCTCTCTTCTCAACACACATTGTCCCTCCTTCTGCACTTCAGTTTTTTCATTTCATTTCATTTTCTCCTCCAACATTTTTTCACTCCGTTTTTTATTCTCATCTTCACACTTTAGCTTTATCTATTGTTCTCTTACCCTCTATTTGACCTTTGATTTTCACTTTTTTTTTGCTTGACTTTTATTCTGGTGCAGACTGTGGTTGGGTCTTCATCATTGAACATCTGAAAGCTTTGACAGGAAGGAATTAGTGTAAATCTATAATGAACTCCACCGAAAAAATTACGCTGACCTATAAGTTGTTTGGGAGCTCTTGGTTGCACAACTCCACTTGAGTATATATAGCTGTAGAAAGGACATTATTTCTAATTGCACTCTCTAGTGTCACTCAGATGAGTCTGGTTCTTCTTAGGGTTTCTTCATCATATTGTCTCAGGGAGTTTTTCCACTGTTGTCTCAGGCTTGTTCACTACAGTTAAATATAAATTTAATTTTAATCTTTTTTAAAACAAATTTTTATTTTATATGTTTATATTTCTGTTAAGCTGCTTTGAGACAATGTCCATTGCTAAAAGTGCTATACAAATAAAATTTAAATAAATATTCTAATTATTTCACTGCCTGTGAAAAACTTTTAGCTGACTGTGTGGAAATGCTTTTCAGTTGTGCAGGCATGCCTGGTATTATATAACAGTAAAAGTTTAAAAACATGCTGATGGTTATTTTATGAAGAAGCTTATTTAAGTGAACTGTTTCCATGGTAATTGCAATTTACTAGACAGAGAAAGTAGTGGGCTATGACTATAACTGTTACGGGTAGCAGGGCTGAGGTTGGACCACTAGGGGGCTCTCAGCATGGGGTTGATTATGTCATGTCTGTTTTTGTTTACCTCGGCCATGTGTTACTTAAGCCCCGCCCTGTCCTATTGTGTCTTAATTAATGTTCACCTGCACCTAATGTTTCAATGATTACGTTTCCTATTTATAGTCCTGTCTTTGTCTGCTTTAGTTGCTAGTCCTCGTTCGTGTGTAGGCCGATGTAGTGTCGCGGTTTCTGTTTCATGTTTTTGTCTCGTGCTTCATGTTAATAAACCCCGATTTTCACGTTAAGCTTCGCGTTGGGTCTGTTATATCCAGCCGGACACTACCGGCCGTAACAATAACATCAGTATCTTTATGTAGCAAAAAATATCTCTTGTTACTCAACTAAAAAGTTCACCAAAGCAGTCACATGCCATCTTTTTCTCAATCAGACAGAATGACAAAATTAACTCTTACTGTAACTTTCACTGAAGTAATCAGTTTCTTGTATTGTTTTTGCTGATATAAAGTCAAAGATGTTGCCATCGGTTCTATCATGAAAATAGGAACATCCAAAACAAAGAATACTACAGATGGTGATAAAAGATATTTGTAGTTTATTATCACCTAGTATATTTGCCCATTCTGCCCGAAAAGAACTTCCAGAAAGAAAATAATACACACACACACACACACACACACACACACACACACACACACCGATCAGCCATAACATTATGACCACTGACAGGTGAAATGAATAACACTGATTATCTCCTCATCATGGCATCTGTGAGTGGGTGGGATATAATAGGCAGCGAGTGAACATTTTGTCTTCAAAGTTAATGTGTTAGTAGCAGGAAAAATGAGCAAGTGTAAGGATTTGAGCGAGTTTGACAAGGGCCAAATTGTGATGGCTAGATGATTGGATCAGAGCATCTCCAAAACTGCAGCTCCTATGGGGTGTTCCCAGTCTGCAGTGGTCAATATCTATCAAAAGTGGTCCAAGGAAGGAACAGTGGTGAACCGGTGACAGGGTCATGGGCAGCCATTGATGCGCGTGGGTAGTTAAGACTGGCCCGTGTGGTCCGATCCAACAGACGAGCTACTGTTGCTCAAATTGCTGAAGAAGTTAATGCTGGTTCTGATCGAAAGATGTCAGAATACACAGTGCACAGCTGGGTTTGTTTAGAGCCCTTTGAAGCTGCATTTAAACCACATTTTGGAAGTTCAAACTCGGGGGCATGAATTCGGGGGCGTGAACATCTTGGATGACAAGGGGTTGAGTAAATTATTTGTAGATTTTTGTTCTGGAAGTGAACTTCTTTAATAGTTGCACTTCAGCTTTTTGACCTTTAGCATGGGGGAAAGGGTCATTCCACTAAAGAATATAGAAATTCCCTTTTGAGGGAACTCGATACTGCTATTGGAACTCTTCTATACGGAAGTCTGAAGCTGTGTGAAATCATGCTAATTTATCGGCTCAGGTAGGTCATGTGACGAAGTGGAACGCGCCAGCAAGACCATAAAAGGGCATCTATGTCACATGACTCCAGCGGTGTTGCCAGAATTGAGCTTCTTTTGGTCACATCTAACCAGAAAGAAATACATCGGGCAGGTTGACAAAATTTGGGCTGGTTTCTGGTGCAACTGGCAGGTTTTTATTTTTTACTATAAACATGATATTTTAGTAATTTTCCATTCAAACAAACTTTACAACAAAGTATAATATGTAATGTTGATGTTTTAATAATATGGTTCAGTTTAGCCAATAAGGTTCAGGAGAGTCCTGTCCAATCAGACTTCAATCTTAATTGGCAGGTTGTTGTAATTGATGTACTAATTAAGCCAAGTGTTTTTATCATCATGCCAAAGTGGGGTAAATATCGAAAGTCCTACCGAAAAGAATGGGAGAGCGACCCATTCAGGTGCATCTCAATGAATTAGAATGTCGTGGAAAAGTTCATTTATTTCAGTAATTCAACTCAAATTGTGAAACTCATGTATTAAATAAATTCAGTGCACACAGATTGAAGTAGTTTAAGTCTTTGGTTCTTTTAATTGTGATGATTTTGGCTCACATTTAACAAAAAGCCAAAGATTAATCTCAACAAATTAGAATATGGTGACATGCCAATCAGCTAATCAACTCTAAAAACACCTGCAAAGGTTTCCTGAGCCTTCATAATGGTCTCTCAGTTTGGTTCACTAGGCTGCACAATCATGGGGAAGACTGCTCATCTAACAGTTGTCCAGAAGACAATCATTGACACCCTTCACAAGGAGGGTAAGCCACAAACATTCATTGCCAAAGAAGCTGGCTGTTCACAGAGTGCTGTATCCAAGCATGTTCACAGAAAGTTGAGTGGAATGAAAAAGTGTGGAAGAAAAAGATGCACAACCAACCGAGAGAACTGCAGCCTTATGAGGATTGACAAGCAAAATCGATTCAAGAATTTGATTGAACTTCACAAGGAATGGACTGAGGCTGGGGTCAAGGCATCAAGAGCCACCACACACAGACTAAGAATTTGGCTACAGTTGTCGTATTCCTCTTGTTAAGCCACTCATGAACCACAGACGACATCAGAGGTGTCTTAGCTGAGATAAGGAGAAGAAGAACTGGACTGTTGCCCAGTGGTCCAAAGTCCTCTTTTCAGATGAGAGCAAGTTTTGTATTTCATTTGAAAACCAAGGTCCTAGAGTCTGCAGGAAGGGTGGAGAAGCTCATAGCCCAAGTTGCTTGAAGTCCAGTGTTAAGTTTCCACAGACTGTGATGATTTGGGGTGCAATGTCATCTGCTGGTGTTGGTCCATTGTGTTTTTTGAAAACCAAAGTCACTGCACCCGTTTACCAAGAAATTTTGGAGCACTTCATGCTTCCTTCTGCTGACCAGCTTTTTGAAGATGCTGATTTCATTTTCCAGCAGGAAGGCACCAAAAGTTGGTTAAATGACCATGGTGTTGGTGTGCTTGACTGGCCAGCAAACTCACCAGACCTGAAACCCATAGAGAAGCTATGGGGTATTGTCAAAAGGAAAATGAGAAACAAAAGACCAAAAAATTCAGATGAGCTGAAGGCCACTGTCAAAGAAACCTGGGCTTCCATACCACCTCAGCAGTGCCACAAACTGATCACCTGCATGCCACGCCGAATTGAGGCAGTAATTAAAGCAAAAGGGGCCCATACCAAGTATTGAGTACATGTACAATAAATGAAGTATTCTAATTTGTTGACATTGGTGGGTTTTGTAAATGTGAGCCAAAATCATCACAATTAAAAGAACCAAAGACTTAAATTACTTCCGTCTGTGTGCATTGAATTTATTTAATACACAAGTTTCACAATTTGAGTTGAATTACTGAAATAAATGAACTTTTCCACGACATTCTATTTTATTGAGATGCACCTGTAATATTTCAAGAGACGTTCTCATCAGTTCTGCGAAGATTCTCTGCATTAAGTCCCTATAAAAAGGTAAGCGTGTTTATACGCTATTATTCTGCAATAAAATTCTGATGTCATGTTTGATAATTAAACAAAACATATACAGGTAGCTAACGTAGTGTGTGTGTGTAGCAGACCCCATCCGAATGATGGCCAAAGCTTTTACTGATGTTTCTTGAAGCTTTATTCCACATTCAACACTGTGGAAATATCCTTTATAATTTCAGAAATCACCGTAAGAGCTAAACAAAGTACAAAGATACACCTTAAAAGACTTGTCTGTAAGCTCTCTCTTGTCATATTATTATCAGCAAATTACACAAAATACTTGTTTTTAACTAACGATAAACAAATATATACATACCATATGCCTTTTCTGGGGGTGCTTAACAAACTAGTAAACCTTAGAAACCATGAACCATAATCAGTGTGTGATGAAACATAATCGGCGCGTGCAACCTTTCTTTACTACTGTCATCATAACTCCAAAGGCTGCAATACCCGTCAAAATAAACACCCCATTTTGTAAGACAAATATAGCAGACCTTTTTACATAATTAAACCCTGAAAAATATTGGTAAAAAATAATAAGTACAAAACAAATTAGAAAATGAATTACAGTAAAATCTGTTACAGTGTGTGTGTGTGTGTGTGTGTGTGTGTTTGTGTGTGTGTGTGTGTGTGTGTGTCTAAATAGTGCCCTTTGCACTAGCCCATTTGTTTTGGGTTTTCTGTTTGTTATTGTATTAGTTATCACAGTATGCATTTTGGGCTAGTATTTTTTAAAATGGGCTGGTTTTAAGCTGCAGTTGGGCTGGAAATCTTCAGTCCAATCTGGCAACACTGTACTCCAGCTTCTTTGTCTTCAGGAAGTGCTCTGTGTATATTGCATTGATTGTTTGTCCTGTCTGTCTAGACTAGGGAAAGAGAGGATATATATAAAAGTTTAGGAAAGATGGCATGTTCAGAAAGTGTGTGCATCCGTGCCCCGCTACATTTCAGGGGACGATTTGCACTTTTTCTGTGTTGTTTGTTGGCAGTCGAGCATGCACACATGGCTCTCGAGGGAGCCGGCTCTCCGGAACCTCTCCTCTCCGTAAACTCCGCTCTTGCTTGGCTGTTTTCTCCAGCCTAGTACCTGCACCTTGTGACTCGGGTCCCGCGTCTGCTGAGGCAGCATGCCAACCTAGATCATGGGTCTCGCAGGTCGAGTTAGTAGACAGGTAATCCCCTTTCTCTTGCCCTTTCTCCAAATTTTCCTGCTTTGGCTGCAGGAGCTCATTTTGCAATTTCTCCCAACCCGAACGAGGTATTGTTGTCTTAATCGGACTCTGAGGAATTCAATGTGGGCGATTATGATCAGTATGTCACTGAATTGCTTGTTGAGAGAAAGCAATCAGTGGCTTTTGTGCTGTTGAGTTTCACATGGTCTTGCTAAGCTAATTGCTGCGTTCCAGGCAATCACTTGCACCTCATGGCTCAAGTCCTGCATCTGTCGAGGCAGCACGCCGGATTCGGTCATGGTTTCACGGCTTTGTGAATCCCTTTCATCCTCTCAGCTGGGTCTAATACCTCCACCTCAGCTCCAGGAGCTTGCTTTGCGATTTCTCCTGACCTAGATGAAGATATAATGGAAAAATAGACAAAAGGATAAAGGAAAATAATCTGTATCAGACACTGAGGAGCTCGATGAGGGCAGAAAGGAGCAAACAACATTTGAATTGATACCACATTCTTTTCTCCTGGAGGTGATCACACGTTCTGTTGCTAAGCTTAGCTTAGATTGGCATGATGAAAGGTTAGTATTGTCCGCTATGAGCTTGACAATCTCTAACTAACGTTTGCCTCCATGCAGGCGTATCCCTTTTTCCCATACCTCCACACTGAGGTGTCGAAGTTGTGGAAAAATCCTTATTCTGCCTGATTGTTCTCCTCAACCACTGCTGACTATTCAGCCATTGTGGACTGATGCATAGGGTTGAAGAGGTGTTTGAAGGCTATCTCTCTCCTTCATTGGCTGCATGGTAAAGGTCTGCATTCTTATTGAGGCCCTGCCTTATAGAGAACGCCTATGATCCCGCAGGTTAAGCCATGGCAGTTTTGCAGTTGTACAGAGCTGACCTGCTAAAGAAGCTCATCTGTGGGAAGGGGCTCAAAAATGAGGTGCCAGGTCACAGATTTACCCCCAGTGCCACAAAGCAGATGGCCAATGCCATCGGCCATTTCATGACTGCATTTAGTTGCTACAGAGAGGCAATCTATCTCTTGCTAGCATTATATCGTTGTGAATCTTTAATAGGGCAGACTCAGTGCTGTGATGTGTTCTAAAACCTGACTGAAATTTCTCCAGAATTGAATTGTCATTTAGAAATTGTTGTAATTGATGAAATACAAGCTTCTCTAATATTTAGAGAGGAACGGTAAGTGTGAAATAGGTCTGAAATTAGCTAAAAGATGAGGTTTTTTAAGAGTGCAGTGACAACAGCATGTTTAAAAGCATCTGGCACATAACCCAGCTTAAGACAATCATTAAAAAATGCTACAAGGCAAGGACCCATGCAACTAAAAACCACTTTTAGTAGTCTGGTCAGTGCTACATCTAGAGGAGATATAAGGCCATTTTCATAAATGTCCTATAAGGCCATTTTCATAAATGTTTCACAACAATCTGTGGAATTCATGGCAGGACAAGTTAGTTGAGGGTGAATTACAGAACTTATTACATTGAAAAGCACTTGTGGACGGTAACAGTTATGGTTGATCATTGTCGACAAATACTCCGATTTTGCTGTTTGTACGGCATCCTGGTATCCTGTGCCAAAGAATTCCTAAGCATTTCCAGAGAGATGTGAAGCCTATCCTTTCTCCATTTACGTTCTGCTTTCCTGCAGTGTCTTCTTAGGGTACAAATGTTGTCCTTCATTCATGGGTCATGTGATGATCTCTTTGTCTTTTATTTCATGTGTGCAATTTTGTCCAGAATGTTAGAGCATGTGGAGTTAAATGATGAGACAAAATCATCTGGATTCAAGTACAAATCCGAGCCAGTGTAAAGTGCCAAAGAGTTGTTCATAAAGGCGTTTAAGAAAGCACCTGAAGTTTGTGATGAAATAATACGCCCATATTGAGCAGGTAGAGTCAACATGCTGGGTGAAGAGTGAGAAATTACATTGAACAGGACTGGTCCGAAAAGCATGAATCACCCACATCCCTGATAGTGGGAAGGAGGCCTAATGAAATTACTAGGTCCAAGGTGTGTCCTATTACATCTGTTGGCACTTTAACTGACTAAGGTTAAAAGATTCCAGTAAATTATTAAAATGAACAGAAAAGTTATTATTCAGACAGCATACATGAATATTGAAATCCCCACAAATAAGCAGTTTAACATATTTTATAGTTACATTACATAGGAAATCAGCAATCTCCTGAATAAAATCAGAGGAATATTTGGGTGGCCGGTAAACAAGAGCAAGAAGCATAGTCCCAGAATCATTAATAACAGCTCAAAGCTCGATTATTTATCAAAAGGTATAGTTCTGCAGTTAGTAGTATTTTTATGAATTATAGACAGACCTCCACCATGTCCTGTAGTTCTTGGAGCGTTGATAACCGAGCAGTTTGAGGCAAGAGCTCAGAGAAGGCACTGTTATCCCCCGGCTTGATCCAGGTCTCAGTGAGTAGGAGAAAATCAAGATTACGGGAAATAAAATAGTCATTTAACATAAAAGGTTTATTTCCGATAGATTTGGCATTAATAAGAGCCAGCTTGATTGTAGTTTGGTGACGGCTTGGTTACAGGATATGGCACATCCCAGGGACCGAAGCAACTCACGGTTGCTTCCCTGCTTTCGTTGAAAGCACAGAAGTAGCGTGTCCAAGTCACTCAGCGCAGGCTGAAGCTACCGATAGCTCCAGTCTAGGGATCAGGGGTGAATGAATTTCGTCCACCATGTCAGTCCACCTGGAAGCTGTAGTCAGGGGGCAAACAATGAGTACGGTCTCAGGTAAGATTTTAGTCTTACCAGTACTTTTCCTCACTTGCCTCGGCGGCGATGCCTCTCCTTAGATCAACTAGGGGAAGATGCAAGAGGTGAATCGGCACAGCCACTAGCAGGTCCATGAACAATGGCAGTGGCATCTTTGAACGTGTGTGTGTGAGAGCCGATGGAAAATGCTCTATTATAGAGTGAATGTTTAACAGGGCCGATCGTATGTTAATAGAGAGTCTACTGGATGAATTAAAAGAAAAAGGGTGAGAAGCAGCAACATGAGGAAAAACAGACACAGAGGCAGGTATAAACGGCAGGCCATATGCAGTGGCGCCATTTTAAAGTGAATTGGTCTCCTAAGGGTCTCCTAAGACCCTGTTCTTCCTTTGCCGCAGTGAGGAGCTAGGGCTAGGCCAGTAGCCACCAGCCCCAGCCTGGCCTACTGAGGCAGGAAAAAACCACCCCAAATGTAAAATCTGGGTGACTGGCCAGCGCTTCGGGGCAGGTCCCCCTAGGGAAGAGACAACCATCTACACAATGTGGGCCAGAAAGGTATCCTAATGCCCGAGGGCTAGGGTTCTCAGGGATGCCCCTTTAGGGCCATTTCCACTGCTGCCTACCCCATCACCTCCGGTGCTTCTGGGTTCAGCCATTACCAGCCATACTCCTGCTCCATATGTGTTGCCACCTCCTGGGTTATCCCCTGCCAGCTTGCTGTTTCAGGGCACTATGCAAGGTGAGAATAACAAGAGGCTAACATCTCTCTCAGACCACCTGGCAGCGTAGAAACTTCTGCCAGGTGCATCACAATGGGTTCTGTGGGAAAATTCTACAGAATCCAGTTTTCCTCGATTTCTCCTTCATTCAGGGTGTGCTGCCCACTGTTGTTGGCACAGACTGAACATTGTTCCTCCAGGAGAAACCTCTCTCACATCTGAGAAAGGGGCTGTAGATTGCATTCCCGTCCCAGGTCGAGCTGGCATGTCTTGGTTCCCAATGGGGGCTAAACCCAATTTTAGACCTATGTACTCAGAATTATATGCTGAAACATACAAGTCCAGGATGTTAACACTCAAGGTCATTGTGTTGCAGATCAGGTCCAAGGACTGCATATCTTCACATATACATCTCACCAGAGCACAGGAGACTCCCCTGGTTTGCTTTTGTGATGAAGCGTACCAGTGCGGGGTTCTCCTTTTAGGCCAAATCTTATTACTCACCTTCACAGAGTCCATGGAGGCTGCTCTGGCATCATTGCACCCTGGGGCATCCATGTACTCAATTATCCAGATGACTGGCTCATCCTGGCTCAGTCAAGGGAAGTGGCAGCCAGGCATTGAGATGCTGTGCTTGCTCACATGAGGTCCCTAGGCCTCAACCCAGTGAAGCGCATGCTTTCTCGCTCTCTGAAAACCACCTTCTGAGGGATAGTTTGGGATTGAGCCACGATGTGGGCACATCTGTTTCCTGCTCTGGGGAATTTCACCCTTTCTGCCATAAAGGTCTGACTATAAAATCTGACCAGGCCAGTGCCTCTCTGTGTTTCAGGCTTAGAGGGTGCTCAGCTCTGTCTGTAGCAGCCAAAGCTATTCCTTTGGGTCTGCTACACATGAGACTGTTTCAGCTCTGGCTCCAGAGCAGGGGTTTCCACCCTCACTGACACCCTTTTCAGAGTCACAAGGGTTATGTGTTATGAGCTTCGTACCCTTCTTATGTGGACAGACCCCGGTCTCTCACCTTGGGTCCCACTCTTAGAGTCCTTGTTGCAGGACTCTTTTGACAGATGCCCCCTTCTCGGGCTGGGGAGCAGCCCTAGACAGCCACCCTGCCTATGGCATTCAGGAGGGCTCCAGTCTCTAATGGCACACAGATTGCCTGAAGATGGGGGCTATGTTTCTAGTGCTGAAACACTTTCTCTTGAAACTGCGGTCTTTGTTTGCACCCTCTGTTCAGGTTGGTGTACCAGATCTGGCCCTAAGTAGAGACCAGATTTCTCTCACTGAGAGCTTTTTACAATCCAGAGCACATCATCGGGAAGCAGGCTTCCTATCCTGCAATTATATTACAGCAGAATGTACAGGGTGAAGCAGAACTGCAAGGTGGTGAAGTGTAGTGAGAAATGAGTGTCCTAGCGGTGTAGTGTAGAGTTCAGAAGATTTATGGTTGTAGGGAAAAAACTGGCCCTGAACCTGCTGGTTCTGGTGCAGATGGACCTGTATCTCCTCCTGGATGGAAGGAGGTTGAACAGTTATGACTAGGGTGGGAGGAGATCTTGATGATTTTGTGTGCTCTGCGCAGACATCTACTGTGGTGAAAAGACTCAATGGCATGTAGTTGGGTGCCGATGATGCGTTGGGTGGTTTTCACCACCCTTTGCAGTGATTTCTTTTCACACGCTGTGGAGCTGCTATACCACACTGTGATGGAGCTCATGAAGCTGCTCTCAATTATGTAGCGGTAAAAGTTGGACAGGATCTTGGGGGATAGGTGAACTTTTTTTTAGTCTTCTGAGGAAGTAAAGATGTTGTTGCACCTTCCTAACCAGAGTTGAGGTGTTCAGATGCTACGACAGATCCTCAGAGATGTGGACGCCCAGGAACTTAAAGCTGGAGACATGCTCTACTTCAGACCCGTTGATGTAGATAGGGGAATGTCTACTGCTGTTGGACTTCCAGAAGTCCACAATGAGCTCTTTTGTCTTCGTGGCATTGAGGGTAAGGTTGTTCATGGAACACCATGCTGACAGGCTTTGGATCTCCTCCCTGTAGGTTGATTCATCGTTGTTGCTGATTCGGCCAACAACTGTGGTATCATCTGCATATCTGATGAAGATGTTGGAGTTATGCCACGGAACACAGTCATGGGTGCACAGAGAGTAGAGCAATGGGCTTGGCACACAGCCTTGTGGGATGCCAGTGTTCAGGATGAGGGTTGAGGA
This sequence comes from Hemibagrus guttatus, assembly GCA_033459395.1. Taxonomy (NCBI): domain Eukaryota; kingdom Metazoa; phylum Chordata; class Actinopteri; order Siluriformes; family Bagridae; genus Hemibagrus; species Hemibagrus guttatus. The sequence continues at coordinate 13,039,708 of JAUCMX010000009.1, read as the reverse complement.
TATGTGATTACCCAAACTTACAGACTGAGGTCTGTTTGTTAGGAAGTCCATAATCCAACTGCATAAGGATGTGCAGACCCAGGTCACTGAGTGATCAGTTTACTAGGGATGACTGTATTAAAAGCAGAGCTGAAGTCGATGAACAACATCCGAATGTATGTATTCTTATTGTCCAGGTGGGTGAGAGCTAGATCAATAGCAGTGGAAATAGCATCCTCTGTTGACCTATTCGAATGGTAGGCAAACTGGTGTTGGTCCAGGGAAGGTGGGAGACATGTTATGAGGTGACAGAACCAGCTTCTCAAAGCACTTCATAACAATGGGGGTGAGTGCAACAGGGCAGAAATCATTAAGGCACTTTGCAGAAGAATGCTTGGGAACTGGTATAATGGTTGTAGTCTTCAGATATGTGGGAACAGTGGCCTGGGCCACTGGAAATGTCAGTGAAGACTTGTGCCAGTTGGTCAGCACATGCCCTGAGCACACGTCTGGGTATGCCAACAGAACCAGCTGACTTATGTGGATCTACTCTGCTAAGTGCTGAGTGTACCTCTGTTGTGGAGAGTGATACTGGATGAACAACTGTGGAGGAGTCAGCATTTCTGGTGTGGTGTATGATGCCTTTGTCGAAGCGAGCAAAGAAGTGGTTGAGCTCATCTGGGAGGTAGGCATTGCTGGTTGGTAGAGACTGTATTGAAGGTTTGTGGTCAGTGATGGTCTGGATGCCTTTCCACATGCATCTGGGGTCAGAGTTGCTGTGGAAGTCCTCCTTAATGCACAGTTTATGTGCATGCTTGGCTTTCCTAATGCCCCTTTTCAGGTTGTTGCTGTAGTGAGGAAATGCCCCTCTCTGGCTCTCAGACAAAGGGCCAGACTTGGCTCTCATGCTTCACACACACACACACACCATTCACCATGGAGACCGCACATCAGCCTAGGAAAAGACCAAAGGAGGTGGCCTCTGCATGTATGTTAACAACAGATGGTGTGGAGATGTGCAGGTTGTTGAAAAGCACTGTTCTGTGGACATTGAATTTTTACTTTTACTTACTTTTTCTGTACCACGGCCACACTTTGGACAATCAGACCACATCTCAGTGTTTCTCTACCCAGCCTACAAACAACTCCTCAAGCAAGCCCCCCCAGTAAGTAAGACTGTTAAAGTGTGGAATGAAGAATCAGAGCTGATGCTTCAAGACTGCTTTGAGAGTACAAACTGGGGGTGTGTTTAAAACTGCTGCTCTAAGAAAGGATTCTACTGTGGACTTGGAGTATGCTTCAGCTGTAACTGGCTACATCAGCACATGCACTGAAAACATCATTCCCACAAAACACTGCAAGGTCTATCCCAATGATAAACCTTGGATTAACTGTGAGGTGTGGGCCATACAAATGCCATGCCAGGCATTTGTCTCAGGATATATTGGGGAATACAAAAAGGCCAGATACAACCTATGCAAATCAATCAGGAAGGTCAAGAGAGACTACATTCTGGGGCTGGAGGGATACTACACCACTGCAGACTCATGGCGCATGTGGCAAGGTCTTCAGCACATCACAGAGAACTGGCAAAGGAGTCAAGGAGACATAACTCTCAAGATCACACTCCCAGATGAGCTGAATGAGTTTTATGCTCGCCCCAAACACTGGCCAACAGCATAAGACTCTGGCCTGAGAGGGCATACTGGACACGTCACCATGCCATCAGCAGAGGTGCCCATAGCTCTGAGGAAAACAAGCCCACAGAAGGCAGCCGGCCCAGATAACATCCTGGGGCGGGCACTCATGGTTTGCTCATTGGAACTGGCTGACCTATTCACGGACATCTATAATCTATCCCTCACTCAGGCCTTGGTGCCCACCTGCTTCAAGTCCACCACCATCATACCTGTCTCAAAGAAGAACATTGTGACTTGCCTGAATGACTATAGTCCCGTTGCACTCACCCCAATAGCGATGAAGTGTTTTGAAACGATAGTCATGTCCCACATAAAAAAGAACATTCCAACCACCTTGGACCCATTTCACTTTACATATCAACAAAACCAGTCCACTGAAGATGCTGTCACCCACACAGCCCTCACACACTTGTAGGGTAAGGACACATATGTGAGAATGCTATTCATCGACTACAGCTGCAGAATTTAACACAGTTATTCCACACAGGCTCTCCAAAAAGATCCTCACCCTCTGACTGACACCCTCTCTCTGTAACTGGGTGCTGAACTTCCTGACGGACAGACCCCAGTCAGTCAGAGTAGGAAACCGGACATCAGGCATCAGAACTGTGAGCACAAGGACCCCCCAAGGACCCCCCACTGCTGTACACCCTCTTTACCTACAATTGCGTGGCCTCCCAAACCAACACCAAGATAATAAAGTTTGTGGATGATACCACAGTCATCGGACTCATTACTGGTGGAGAGGAAACATCTTACAGAATGAAAGTAGCAGGTGTGATAGCCTGGTGTTAGGAAAATAATCTCTCCTTAAAAAAAAGATAAGACCAAGGAGATGATTATTGATCCTAGGAGAAGGAGGAAGGAGCAGCACACCCGAATCTACATCAGTGAGACAGAGGTAGAGAGGGTGAAAACCTTCAAATTCCTCAGAACCTACATCAGCGAAGACTTCACCTGGTCTCACAACACTCAGAAGCTCCTGAGAAGATCTCAGCAGTGACTATACTTCTACACCCCATCACCCCCACTGACTGCTGCCACACAACACACTGAGCACCTTACTCAAGTCTTAATCTGTATATACTGTATCTTTTTATTTTTTATTGGATTTTTCATAAATGTCTATTTATTTTGTAAGGGAGACGTGCAAAGTAAGAATTTCATTGTATGGTCTAAACTGTTGTGTTTTCACTGTGCACATGACAATAAACCTCTTGAATCTTGAAGTCCCCTACAACAATAATAGCTCCACCGAGATGTGCAGCCTGTTGCTTGCTGATAGCTGCAGGCAGTTCTTCCATAGCAGCTTTAGCATTAGCATCCAGAGGGATGTATGCTGCAAATACTCCAGATGAGCTGAGCAATGACTCGAATTACAGTCGAGTTTGTGCACCATGATTTATTAACATAAATGCACAGACCTCCACTCTTGCGCTTCCGCTTCCTTCCACTGCCGATCTATCTGCTCAATGGTGCTGTTGGGAATGTTGTTGTTAAGCCATATTTCCGTAAAAATCATGACATTACATTCTTTGATCCATTTTTGCATTGTTATCCAAAGTCGCAGTTTGTCCATTTTATTCACCAGAGATTGTACATTTGCAAGAAAGATGTTTGGGAGCATTTGTTTACACTCGCAGCATCGGCGCTGTGCTCTCTCTGCCAGGTGAGCTGGAATGGAGATCCATGGTGTTTTGCCGATTTCCAGTGGGAGTTGAAAGATCGGTAAATGATCATTTATCCAGTTATGACCAATGTCTAACAATGCTTGTTGGCTGCATGAGATATGTGCAAGACTATTCTAAGTGAATAGCAACTAGTAGAGAAATAACTACTAAATCATGAAATCTGGGGAGACGCTGAGCTTCATGTTGTGCACACGCCGCCATCTTGGTCTAAGGACCAAGTGGTCATGTGAAGTAATTAATCATCACATAGTTGTTTGACTCACCCAAACAACCCTGAACAAAAGTTTACATATCCTTGAATGTTTGGCCACATTATAAACACATAGAGGTTGACACACAGAGGTTTAAATGGCTATTAAATGGAAGTTTCCATACCTCTGACTCATTGTAATTGTAATTAGTGACTGTGCATAAATAGTAAGTAATTTTCTCAGCTCATGAGGTGATGCACTGACTTGGCTGGATATTGCATTATGGAGAAGACAAAAGAACTGCCAATGGACCTGTGTAATAAGGTAGTTGAACTTTATAAAGCAGGAAAAGGATATAAAAAGATATCTCAACACTTGAAAATGCCAGTCAGTACTGAAAATAAGAGATTCTGTTGATACTAAGCCATGGTCAGGTAGACCAAGAAAGATTTCACCCACTATTGCCAGAAGAATTGTTTGGGGTGCAAAGAAATACCCACAAGCAACTTAGAGAAAAATACAGGCTGCTCTGGTGTTGTTGTTTCAAGGACAACAATATGGAGGTACTTGAACACAAATGATCTGGCTGAGTTGCCAGGAGAAAGCCGTTACTGTGCCCATGTCACAAAAAGGCCCGCTTTCTGTATTCCAGACAGCACCTAGACAAGCCTCACAGCTTCTGGAGCAGATTTGGAATGATGAGACCAAAATTGAACTTTATACTGCAGCATGTTTTCAGAAAATTCTGGCAGACAATTTGCATTCTATGAAAGCTGCTCATGGCTGCTCATATAAAGGACTGCATGCCATCATTGAGGCTAAAGGTGTAACGGCGTGCCGCCGGAGGCGGAAGTGGTCGGATCCATTCGCCGAGCTGGCGATAGGGGGAGAACAGAAGACGTAGTCGGGGACAGGCGAAAAGACGGCAACGGGGAAGAAAACAACAAAACAAAGTAATCCAATAGCGTAATCCAAAAGCGAAAGTAAAAGTGCGATCCGAGGTCGATAATCCAAACAGTAGTTGTCAAAGGTAATCCAATAGAGTAGCAAAGAGAAACAGCCCAGGTCAAACACAATGGGCAGTCAGGGGTAGCACAACGCAAACGCTCAGTAGGTTCCATACAAAACAATACCTCACGACGAGCAGGAAGTGCGCAGCGGTATTTAAGCCCGCCGTGAACCGGAAGAGGCTCAAAACACGGGCGAGGGTTCCCTCTCGCGGTCGGTTCTCGGACGAGTCATGACAAAAGGGGGTAATGGACAATATTAAGAACTAAGTTGAGTCCTATAAGAAATAATATTTATTTGTTTTGCCTTCTCACTTATGTTTTCTTTAAAAAACGGTACACATCTTGCAAATTCTCCCAAGGTATGCAAACTTTTGAGCAGTATAATATCTGATTGATAGATTAGTAGGCCATTTATTATTCATACACATACATACATCTCATGCCTTCAGCTATATATTTTATTACAAACTTAGAAACTATGAAACCCTGTCTGTCTCCATCTTAAGTGTGATGTTAGACAATTAAAGAACAAAGAGTTCCTTGAGCTGCCCCTTGATCCTGCAAATGGCCATGGCATCTAGTCTCATTAGAGACTTCTGATTTCTTGGAGCACAATACAAGTTATCAGGCCTACATATGGAAAGCCAACATTTTACCAGATCCAGTTAAGCAAGACCTAAATATTTAGATTTGCATATAAGTAACTGTTAAGGAAATCAATAGTTTATCTTTTGACTAAAACAAACAAATCTTAGTTATAGATATATTTGTCATTATATTTGTCTGATGAGCTCATTTGTTGTCACCTGCAATAGGATGTTCAAAAAGCAGTGATGGATGTGATGGCCAGGTGTCCACAAACAGTGGTCAAACAGTGTAGTTCAATCACTCTTCCATAACTGAATTTTAATAAAACCCGATGACAGTTAAGTTTTATTTTAGTCCAGTCAACCAATTTTGAAGTTTTTGTCTAGTTTATTTTTTTAAAGAAAATGCAATAATCTTACATTTCTTTATATATTTTGAGCAGAATAATTGTTTAGTTTAGTTTTTTGGGAGTGAAAAGGGGGTAATTACTGAACATTTGTTATATTTCCTCAATAAAATGAACTCTGATATTTAATACATTATATTGATAAATGTATGTAGATGAATCCCCTCATAATTAATGAGGTCAGGTATTTTGGCTACACTCATTGCTAACAGGTGCATAAAAACACTTAGCCATTGCAGTCTTAACAGATAAACATTAATAGTTTAAGCAGTAATATGGGTCATACTGATGTTTACTTTGTGAAATTTTTGCCTTTCTAGAACTGTTTTACTAATTGTAAGTGCTATTATTCTGAAAATGAAGATCCTAGGAGCAACAGCAGCTCAGCCATGAAGCATCAGACCACACAAACTCACAAAGCAGGGTAACCAAATGCTGAAATGCATAGCATATAAAAACGGCCATCATCGGCTGCATCACTCAATACAGAGTTTCAAATAGCTTCTGGAAACAACATCAGCAGAAGAACTATGTGACATCTGGTGACCTGGTACAGTCAGAACAACCTGGAGCTTAATGCTGTGAAAACAGTGGAGATGGTTGAAGACTTTAGAAAAAACCTAGCACCATCTAAACCTATAATCCTAAGTGAATTCCCAGTCAATACTGTGGACTCATTCATTTACTGGGAACCATCATCACCCAGGTTTTCAAGTGGGTGCTGCAAACTCTTAAATCTAAAAAGTGGACCAGATGTTGTACTTCCTGAGGCAGCTAAAGAAGTTGAACCTACCAAAGACAATGATGGTGCACTTCTACACCTCCACTGTTGAGTCCATACTCACCTCCTCCATCGCCACTTGGTATGTTGCTGCCACTACCAGGGACAAAAACAGACTGCAGTGTGACATTCACTCTGCTGACAATGTGATTGGCTGCAATTTGCCATCTCTTCAGGGCCTGTACACTTCCAGGACCCTGAAGCGGGCAGTTAAGATAAGAGGCTAAGTTAAGAGGCTAACCCCCCTCACCCTGGATGCAATCTTTTTGAGGCACTCCCCTCCTGCAGAAGGGAGTGTTACATTATTACATTACAGACAGCCATACTGCACCTTCAGCTTCTTACCTTTCTGCCTCAAACTGTGAGCTGAGCTGCACTCTAAGATCAACTACGATCACTATTGGCTAGAGTGGTGTAAAGCATGCTGCCACTAGAGTCTGCAGCAGTGAAAACCAATTTCCTGGAGTGATGACTCCTGCTTCATTAACTGGCAGTTTAGTGGATGAATCTGGGTTTGGTGGATGCAAGGAGAACACTGCCTATTGGAATGCATTGTGCCTAAGGCTGTTTTTCAAGGTTTGGGCTAGGCTCCTATTTTTTAGTTTTGAGATTAATCATTTTCAAAGTGTATGGTTTTGGAATGGAATTTCCAACAAGCTCATATAGGTGTAATGAACAAGTCTCCACATATTGTTAGCCATATGGTGTATTATGGTTAAGAGTAGTCATAGCAGACTATTCTAATCTCTAGACTTTCTCTAGAAGGATGAGGAATTATAATAGTCATATTCTAGATCTGATAGTGAATACTTGTAAACATGAAACATACAGATTGCATTCTTATGTTTATTTAGCATGACTATTGAATGTGCTTTATGTTTTGTGACTGACCAATGTGATCTCATAATTTACATCCCTTTGTGTCTCTCTGTTCTTTTTGTCTTTTTTTTCCAAACTTTCACTGTTAGGCTGGCAGAAATGGAAAGTCAGAGCTGCTCCTTCTTCACTGACAGCCTCTCTCCTGATGAAAGTCTGTGAGTATGGTAGCTGCACCAACCCCCCCCCCCCCTTTCCACCCCCCACCCAATCCCTTACGCACACTCACACACACAGACACGCACACGCACACACACACACACACACACACACACACACACACACACACACACACACACACACACACACACAATGAAAGCTTTCATTAATGCCTTGTGTTCATGTGTATGCATGGAACTGACTGGGCAGTAATACAGAAGTTCAGATAAGTGCAGATAATGAAAAGAACCCATGGCACATCTACTTTGCCATATAAAATTATAGAATTTTGTGATTTGTGAATGTGTGTGGTTGTAGAAAAAAATAGTCTAGATCTACATGTGTTAAACAACATAGAATGTGGCACGTTTTGTTTGAACCCACCCATTTTTGCATTAATCAAAAATATTGGAACACGTGACTCCAAACCTATGCTATTTTGGTCTTAAAAACAACTGCCTTTGCCTATTCTGTAAAATAGAATGATGTCTCCAATGATGTCTCTCTCTTGTCTTAGTCTTTGGTCAGTATATGTTTAAATGTGGTGAGGGCTTGATGTAAAAGTGGTATTAGTAGCTCATTGAACCAGTATGAGCAAGAACCTGAATAATTGCATAAATGTGTTATAATGTTTTTTAATTACCACTGTAATTATCTTTCTGTGTGTCGGTCATAAACAGTCAATATTTTTGATTGTTCTGCTTTTTTCCTATTTATAGTACAGGTAGTTTGTTTTGCACTGATTTTGTATTATTGTATATTATATAATCCAGTAATAATTTGTATTTATTGTTAGTAGTAGTAGCAGCAGCAGCATTAGTAGTGTTATTGTTATTGTTAAGTAATCTTTACTTGCTTCAAGACAAACACATGGATCATGTATGTGCTTTTGTTGGGTGCAAATTCACTATGCTGTTTGTTTCTAAGGGTTTTTCATACTTCAAGCAGGCCATTGGCATTTCAACACAAAAGCTGATATCAGTGTGTTTTGGTCTGACTGGTCTGAATTTTATTAAATCTTATGAAAAATAGGTGCAGGTGGCTCACTGTTGCAATGTACAGATCGTTAGGCAGAGCATTGCTGAGCTGACATGCTGATCATATAATGTGGTAGCATCTCAATTAATGGATCATCAGTGCTTCAGTGTGGTCTGTCAGCATGTTCATTTTCAGCATTCTTTCATTTATTGTGTTTGTATATCTCTTTGTGGAAGTGTGTGTGTGAGTGTATAGGATTACGTATGATTAGTATGTATGTTTGCATGTTCTTCTCCCTTCTCCCTAAATGCTTCTCTGCTGTGCACAGTGTGTGTATCCAGTAGTGATGCATTTGTAATGTTGCTTTTAGTCCCTATGTGCATTGTCTGTGTGTTTGCGTGTCAGATCCTGTGCATGCCTAACACATGTGTAAGTGCATATATGTGTGCATGGCAATTTTGTCGCCAAATTATGTCTCATGGTGCCCCCAGCAGATATATGCATGCTTTGCCTTGTACTGTATGTGTTCATATGATGTGGCTTTGTTGCCCTTTTCTGTGGGGTACCTCAACAATCTAGGTGTGTGAGAAAAAAAATGACATTCTTCTAGAAAATTTAGAATCTTTGTTGAACTGTAACATCTCAGAATGCTTGATGCTATCTTTAATATTAGTGTAAAAGGCTGTTGAGTTAGTAGAACAGGGTGTTTCAATTCAAGGTGTGTTATCTCTTGTGCATGGCTGGTCAGGGATGAAGATCAGTACCTCCTGCGTCATTCCAGCCCCACTCTGGAACATGACCATCCACCTGAGCCACACTTTCTCTCCCACCTTGACTGTCAAAACAAAGAGGAACTGCAGCGTACACTGGCCCGTCTGGAAAACGAGAACAGGTAAGGTTGCATAAACACACATACTGTTACAACTGGCGGTGTCGGCTGGATATAACAGACCCAACGCGAAGCTTCCGTGAAACAAAAAGGGGTTTATTAAACATCAAATACGAGACATGAACAGAACATGGAACAGAAACCGCGACACCACATCGGCCTACATACAAACGAGGACTAGCAACTAAAGAAGACAAAGACAGGACTATATATAGGAAACATAATCAGGGAAACATTGGGAACAGGTGATCAGGGGCAGGAACACACATTAGGCGAGGGCGGAGCTTAAACACACACATGGCCAAAACATAAACATAAACAGACATGACAACCCCTACTGAGGGCCCCCTAGTGGTTCACCCTCAGCCCTGCTACCCGTAACATCTCCCCCCTCTCAAAGGCGCGGCTCCCGACGCGCCAAACCCTAGCCCCTCCCAAAAAGTCCGGTCCAGCGATGGGTCCTGGGGAGGAGCTAGGAACGTAGAGAGGCCGGTGGGGGGAGCGAGGAGCAGGGCGAGGCACTTGGGGGGGGGGAGCGAGGAGCAGGGCGAGGCACTTGGGGGGGGGAGCGAGAAGCAAAAGCAAGGCGAGTGGGGGGAAGCGAGGACCAAGGCAAGGCAAGTGGGGGGAACGAGGATCAAGGCAAGACACGTGGGGGGAGTGAGAAGCAGGAGCGAGACAAGTGGGGGGAGCAAAGAACCCGACGGCAAGGCCAAAGGGTCCGACGCGACGTCCACAGCCGAGCGGAGGCGCCGAGCGACGTCCACAGCCGAGCCGCAGAGCCGAGTGACGTCCACAGCCGAGCCGCAGGGCCAAGCGACGTCCACCGCCGAGCTGCAGCACTGAGCGACGTCCACCGCCGAGCACTCGCACCGAGCGACGTCCACCGACGAACGACGACTCCGGGGCGATGATGTCCGTCTCGCTGGGATCTGGAACTCCCCAAGGGGCGGGAGGGTGGGAGCAAGGTGCTGCCGGAACTCCCCTCCGCTGGCAACCGGTGGGGCAGCGCCCCCACGGAAGCTACATCATGGGGCGACACCCCCCACAGGAACATGGGCGGAGCGAGAGTCGGAGCAAACAAAACAGTAAAAAAAAAGTTCAAGGTCCGGGGCCCTGGCCGGAACTCTCCTCTGCTGGCGAACATTGGGGCAACGCCCCCCACGGAAGCTACATCGTGGGGCGACGCCCCCCACCGGAACCTAGGCAGAGCGAGAGCCGGAAACAAAAACTTGAAACTCCGGCCCTTGGCCGGAACTCTTTCGCGGGATAAAAATGGAGGCACGCACCCCCACGCAAGCTACATCGTGAGGCGACGCCCCCCACGGGAACATGGACGGAACGAGAAAAATCAAAAATCCTCCAAAAATGTAAATTTTCTGCCGAAACCCTCCTCCTTTCCCTAACCACGGGCGGAGAGAGGGGCGGAATCAACAAAAAAACCCCCTGAAAAACACCACTCCGAACCGGAGCGCAAAACGAAAACAGGCAAAACAATAAAACCCGGAAACGAAAAAACTAACCTTCTCGCTGAAGCTTCGCGCTGGATCTGTTCGGTTTGGGCTAGTCCTTCTGTTACAGCCGGCGGTGTCCGGCTGGATATAACAGACCCAACGCGAAGCTTCCGTGAAACAAAAAGGGGTTTATTAAACATCAAACACGAGACATGAACAGAACATGGAACAGAAACCGCGACACCACATCGGCCTACATACAAACGAGGACTAGCAACTAAAGAAGACAAAGACAGGACTATATATAGGAAACATAATCAGGGAAACATTGGGAACAGGTGATCAGGGGCAGGAACACACATTAGGCGAGGGCGGGGCTTAAACACACACATGGCCAAAACATAAACATAAACAGACATGACAACCCCTACTGAGGGCCCCCTAGTGGTTCACCCTCAGCCCTGCTACCCGTAACACATACACTACATACTATACATAGAACAGTCAGTGATTTCTTTATTTAATTTATTCAGCTGCTTTGTTTTTTAAAGAAAGTTTTTTAAAAGTTTCTTCTGTAACTGATTAGCTTTGTTATAATATCTTTTATAATATACTAAAAACTGAGCTATTTCAAGCCAGAATATGAATGAAATCTACCATTTTTCATTCACTTTGCCCACTGGACTTATGATCAATCATTTGAATCAACTACTAGTGCTCTCTTAACTTAAGTCTCACATCTTGTAGAACATTTCACACCTACAAATAACAGCAGAAAGATGAATAACAGTAAAACATCTATAATAACATATTTAACTACCATAAGCAATGATATTATATGAGTAATTTCCCTTTTTTAATTAAATAGCCTCTGACCTTTGAGTAATTTACCAAATAATTGTTCAGTAAAACAGGCTTATTTACAAAGGCTGCAATGCAACCGCAACCTTTAGAAATCTGTATTTCATGATGTTGTCAGTGGCTTCATTGTCCACATGATGGCTGGATCTATTAAAAGCCTGTTAGTATTGCAATAAGATTTAAAAGTGATATTTTTATAAGGCAGTGATATTTTTCAAAAAACAATTATAGGTATTCTAATCATTGTTGGCATTCTTAATTAACTTACTCCAGACTTCCTCTTTCAAGACCTCCAACTAAGCCAGGGGTCTCCAGCATGTTAATTGTTGAGTTTTGAAATTGATTTAACACAATGGGTTTGCTGACTAGACCTACCAGTTATTATTATCAGTTTCTGTTCATTGACATGGATTCTGTTATTTATCAGCATATTTTTACTTACAAGTTCCCTGGCACATACCCTGATGGCAACACCTTTGATATTGAAATTAAAATTATTTTTGAAAACAGAGACCTGAAATTGTATTGGACTTTATGTGATAAAATATTTTTATATAATTCATATACAATTTGCCATGGGAAATATTAAACAGTACTTTTCTATGAAACACCTCCTGCACTGTTAATGTCATGACCCGCCCGAGAGCTGCCCGTGAGAGGGAGCTCTGGCCCATATTTTGAGTGCACTTCTGGGTAGCTAGTGTGCTCTAGGCCCTGCAGGACTTCCTGCGTGAAGGAGGCAACCCCTGCAGCACACGGACACATCCCTCATGCTTATGCGGACTTCAAGGAGGTTTTCAGTGAGGAGAGGGCAGCCCGTCTGTCATCGCACCAGGTCTGGGACTGTGCTATAGATCTGCTGCCGAACACCTCTCTCCCTAGGGGGCGGATCTACCCCCTTTCGCTTCCGGAGGCCAAGGCTATGGAGGACTACATTGTGGCAGCTCTGGCAGCGGGTCACATTTGGCCTTCCACGTCCCCAGCGGCAGCGGGGTTCTTTTTCGTAGGTAAGAAGGATGGAGGCCTGCGGCCATGTATAGACTATCGGGGACTGAACGCCATCGCCGTTCGGTACCCCTACCCTCTGCCCCTGGTACCTGCAGTGCTAGAGCAGCTGAGGGGGGCGAGGTTTTTTACGAAGTTGGACCTCAGAAGCGCCTACAACCTGGTGCGTATCCGCAAGGGGGACGAGTGGAAGACCGCGTTCCACACGACTCACAGTCACTATGAGTACCGTGTGATGCCCTTTGGCCTCACCAACGCCCCCGCGGTATTTCAGGCCCTCATCAATGGGGTGTTTCAAGACCTGCTGGGTAAAGGGGTCATCGCATATATCGACGATATACTGGTGTACTCTACCTCTATGGAGGAACACGTGCGGCATGTCCGGGAGGTGCTCTCCAGACTGCAGTGGCACCACCTGTACGTAAAGCTGGAGAAGTGCGAGTTCCACCGGACCACAGTGACATTCCTGGGCTATGTGATCTCGCGACAAGGGGTGGAGTTGGACGCGGTCAAGGTCCGGGCGGTTACTGAGTGGCCTGCCCCTGCTATGGTGCGGGAGCTGCAGCGTTTCCTGGGCTTCGCAAACTTCTACAGGAGGTTCATACGCAACTACAGCTCAGTAGCAGGCCCACTGATGTCGTTACTAAGGGGGAAGCCCAAGAGATTGGCCTGGACGGACCAGGCCCGGGCAGCCTTCCAGCAGCTTATGAACTGTTTCACCACGGCCCCCATCTTGCGGCACCCTGATCCTGACCTGCCGTTCATGGTGGAGGTAGATGCCTCCAGCAGTGGGCTTGGGGCTGTACTCTCCCAGCATCATGGTGAACCTGGGAAGCTTCACCCCTGTGCCTTTTATTCGAGAAAACTGTTGGCCGCGGAGGCCAATTACGACGTGGGCAACCGGGAGCTACTCTCGATCAAGACAGCGCTGGAGGAGTGGCGCCACTGGCTGGAGGGAGCGCGTCACCCGTTCCAGGTCCTCACCGATCATCGCAACCTGGAGTACCTTCGTGGCGCCAAGTGCTTGAACCCTTGGCAGGCCAGGTGGGCTTTGTTCTTTACTCGATTTCTGTTCACGGTGCAGCCGCCCCCTGGCGGCTGCCCACCAACCAAGATTTTCGTGCCACTGTAATTCCATCCGCAGGTGATGCAGTGGGTGCATGAGGCTCCCAGCTCTGGTCATCCAGGGATCCGCCAATCTACCCAGCTCATCCGCCGCCAGTTCTGGTGGCCCTCCCTGGGCTCGGATGTGGAGGGGTACGTCCAGGCATGCCCCATGTGCGCACAGGCACGGACCAATTGTCAGCTTCCGGAGGGGCTGCTGGAGCCCCTTCCGATTCCCCGACGCCCCTGGTCGCACCTGTCGGTGGATTTCCTGACGGATTTACCAGACTCTGGAGGCTTTACGGCGGTGATGGTGGTGGTGGATCGGTTCTCCAAGGGATGTAAGCTGATTCCCCTTAAGGGGTTAACCACGGCCATGCAGACTGCTGAAGCAATGTTCAACCACGTGTGCCTGCCAGAGGACATTGTGTCAGACCGAGGGCCACAGTTTACCTCCCGGGTGTGGGGGTCGCTTTGTGCGCAGTTGGGCATAGGAGTTAGCCTGAGCTCCGGCTATCACCCCCAGTCGAATGGGAAAGCGGAGCACCTTAATCAGGAGATCGGTCGGTTCCTCAGGTCGTACTGCAGCAGGGAGCAGCAGTGGTGGAGTGAGTTTCTGCCGTGGGCCGAGTAGGCTCAGAACTCCCTCATCCATTCCTCCACGGGCCTGACACCCTTTCACTGCGTGCTGGGTTACCAGCCACCTCTATTCCCCTGGTCGGGGGAGCCCTCCAATGTCCCGGGGGTAGAGAAGTGGTATCGGTTAAGTCAGGAGGTCTGGGAAAGGGCCCACGTGCGTTTGCAGAGAGCAGTGCGGAGGCAGAGGATCCAGGCCGACCGGCGTCATCGCCCCCATCCTATCAGGTGGGGCAGATGGTCTGGTTGTCCACTCGGAACCTGCGTCTCAAGCTGCCCTGCCGCAAACTAAGCCCCAAGTTCGTTGTCCCCTTCGAGATCATCTGCCAGGTTAATCTGGTGGCGTTTCGGCTCCCGGCGTCGTACGCATATGTCCCACCTTTCATATGTCCCTCCTCAAGCTGGCGCATCCTTCTGCCGGGGGAGCTATGGCCTGTGTGGAGCCACCGCCACCCCTAGACATTGAGGGGTCCCCGGCATACCAGGAGCATGCCCTTCTGGACTCCAGGCGGGTTCAATCGCGACCGCAGTATCTCGCGGACTGGGAGGGGTACGGTCTCAAGGAGCGTTCGTGGGTGGACGCCGCAGACATCCTAGATCCATCCCTCACTGAGGACTTCCATCGCGACCACCCGAACAAGCCCGCTCCACGTCCGAGGGGGCGCCCCCGGCATAGAACCCCAGAAGGTGTTCCTAGATCAGGGGTCTCTGTCACGACCCGCCCAAGAGCTGCCCGCGAGAGGGAGCTCTCGCCCGTATTTTGAGTGCACTTCCGGGTTGCTACCGGACTTAAATACGGAGCGCACTTCCTGCTCGGCGCGAAGTATCGTTTCCCATGGAATATACTAAGCATTGGCCTCGTGCTTTTTTCGGACTGCCCTTTGTGTTTGACTTGGATTGTTACCCGTTGCTTCTTGTGCTTATTCTTGGACACTACTGTTATTGGATTATCGACCCTGGATTGTTTACCGACTTCTGTGTTTGGTTTTCCCCATTGGATTATATTGCTAGGATTATTGCTTTCTCGTTGCTGACTTTCTACCTGTCCCTGACTTTGCTTACTGCTCGTCCCCTATCGCCAGCCCGGCGTATGGATCCGGTTACTTCTGCCTCCCCCCGCAACAGTTAAGATATGTTTACAGCACGCTCGTCCTGAATCTTCATGCAGCAGGATAGATTCATTCAGTGGTTTTACTTGGTTTTGCTTGGTAGCTTATCCTCACACTGTTGAATCCCCAGCAGCTTCCAAGCTGATTGGATGTGCCATGTGTTTTCTTTATCTTTTATTCAAACTTCAATTTGTGCTCATAGATTTAAGTTAATATAACGCTCCCATGTATGGTCGTGGTGCTAGCTGTGAGTGAAATCGATTAAGAAACGTGTGTGTTAAACTGTGTGATACGCATGCATGTGTGGAGGAGTATGATTTGTCTGGGGAGTCAGATTCAAGAACAATTTTGATACAGTAAGATCAAGTGCAATAAAAGACCCACATTGCAGTAAAAAATATTTGCAAGAAGGTATGAAAAGTTCAGATTTTCCATTTAAATCACAATCTGTATATAAGCACTCATAGAACTGTTACTACTTCTAATTATAATATAACAAAGCTGGTGATAGTGATATATAAGTATGTGTAGGATGCTACAGGGTGAATACCGGCGGCTGAAGTGGAAGCATGAGGAGGCTGCGGCAGCAACACCACAGCTGGTGGAGTGCATCTCAGGCTTGGGCTTGCCTCTTGGACAGCAGGATGAAGAACTCCTGGCTGAGGCTCGAGTACTGAGGCAACACAAGAGTCGCCTGGAGACACGTATGCAGATACTGGAGGATCACAACAAGCAATTAGAGTCACAGCTCCATAGACTTAGAGAGCTACTACTGCAGGTTTGGAAACATACATTTGAAGGATATATGATCTCACATAGTACTGACTCAGAAGTAATGTCTCAGGTAAAATAAGGGGGGAAAATGCTGATAAAAATGTTAATGAGAAAGAGAGAAGAAAAAGGTGATTTACAGAGCCTTGAATGAGGAATATTAGTTGAACTCAGCATTGTAAAGACTGAATGTATAATTGTGAAGATTGAAAATAAATCATCTCCAAGCTGATTAAACATGCAACTGGAAAGTAAGGAAAGTTTAAGGGTTCATTTGTAACAGATAAAAAGAATGCAATGAAAATCAGGACAATAAAAGGCAAAGAACTCAAGTACAGCTATGCAATGGTATGTAAGGGATAACACATATAAAAGCAAATATTACAGAGGGTAATAAGAGATATATTTAAGGATAAATAAGATGATTGACACAGTAAATTATGAAAAAATGACAAAATGTAGGCCTTGCCAATGTAATGAATATAGTGCACAAATACTACAATTCTCTATTGTTGTGACTTTATTAGCCAAAAGATGACTCAGAAGCCAATGGATCAGCTCCCTCTTGTCTGTCCTCGCCTGTGTCAGCTGTGCACCAGGGGGAGCCACTAAGCAAAGAGAACACAGACACTGAGGCTACAGGTTAGACCTAGAGTGGGAAACAGCCAACATATTTCCCTTTCTTATTGTGTTAGAATTTGGTGCAGCAAGAGATATAAAATTTCTAAAGTCTTGGTTTAGCTGTAGTCTGAAGGTGACTGCTTCACAGGTGAAGATTTGGAGCCAGAGCAGGACACGGTGCTACAGCTACAGCAGGTGATTGAGCAGCTGAGGAATGTCTTCCCATCTGAACCAGGCCAATAAGGAGGCACACAGGTTAGTGTGCAGTTTTGATATAGCATTTGTAATACAACATTTATTTGTGTCGCACATGTTCTGTTTATTATTTACCAATAGATAGGCAACGATTTGAAATTTATGGCAAAATAGTGGTGCAGTATGTACAGCAATAAAAACAAACCAGATACCATGTGCAACTTAAAGTAGTGTCAAATTAATCCCATATAAGCTCTTTTTACAGGAAAAAGTGTCCCAGTGTTCCAATATGGTTATCGTTTTACTGGTTATACTTGCACAAAAATTCAAAGTCAGATTTCATTCTTACAATTGTCATCATTTAAAGTAAAAGCAGAAGTGACAATTGCTTGGACATAAAGAACAAAAGGCAACCTCAGGGTCTAACCAACAACTGATTTTAACCAACGTCTAGCCAAAAACAGATCGTTGTCCAGCTCAGTGACAGAGTTCCAGATGCCGCCATTCAGCTAGTCAGGCTCACCTTGTTTTGTGCAGACAGAAATGCAGCTCTGTGCAGTAAGACTCGCAGTGGCGGTGTGTGTGTTTACATCAATACAGAATGGTGCAAGAACTCGCTAGTGGAGTTTGTGATTGTTGCAGATGCAGGCCATTTTATTTACCATGTGGATTCACCACTGCTTTCATTTTTGGAGTGTACACCCCACCCCCACCTTGGCTAATCAGATCACATCTCTGTTATGCTAATTCCAGCATGCAGACCACTTGTCAGATGCTCTAAACCGGTTCTGAAATAGGTTAAAACCTGCCTAGCAGGAGCCACCTCTGCTCTTCAGGACTCTTTTGAGTGCACTGACTGGAATATGTTCAGGTAGGCTGCAACCAAAGGGGACTCTCAACTTGGAGGAGTACATGACATCAGTGACCAGCTACATCAGCAAGTGCATCGATGACGTGACCGTCTCCAAGACCATCACCACACGCTCCAACCAGAAGCCATGGATGACTGTAAAAGTGGGTGCTCTCCTGAAGAAAAGAGACTCAGCCTTCAGAGCTTGGGACAAGACGCCCTCAAAAACATCAAGGGCCAAACTGTCCCGAGCCATCAGAGAGGCGAAGCATGCACATGCCCAGAGAATCCACGGCCACTTTCAGGACAGTGGAGACTCCCGGCGCATGTGGCAGGGCATACAGGTGATCATGAACTACAAGACCACATCACCTGCCTGTGATAGTGATGCCTCCCTCCCAGACAGGCTGAACGACTTCTATGCTCAGTTCGAGGCACAGATCTGCGTAGCGACGAGGAAGACCAACCCTCCTCCTAACGACCAGGTGCTCTGTCTTTCCACAGCTGACATGAAGAGAACTCTATGCCGAGTTAACCCATGGAAGTCTGCTGGACCAGACAACATTCCTGCCAGAGTGCTCAGGGAATGTGCAGAACAGCTAGCGGATATGTTAACTGACATCTTCAATAGAAAATTGAAACAGTGCCATTATTCCTACATGGCTCCAGACCACGACTATCGTCCCTGTGCTGAAGAAGTCTACGGTTTCCTGCCTCAATGACTATTGTCCCGTCGCACTCACACCCATCAGGATGAAATGCTTTGAGAGGCTCATCAAGAGGCACATCAAGACCCAGCTACCACCCTCACTTGCCCCCTTGCAGTTTGCATATCATCCTAACTGCTCCATGGACGATGCTATCACCACAACCCTCCATCTGGCCCTCATCCACCTGGACAATAATGACTCATATGCATGAATGCTGTTCATAGACTTTCATAGTTCATCATTCAACACAATCATCCCTCAGAACCTGATTGAGAAACTGAGCCTGCTGGGCCTGAACACCTCCTTCTGTAACTGGATCCTGGACTTCCTGACTGGGAGACCTCAGTCAATCTGGATCAGGAACAGCACCTCCAGCACCACCACACTGAGCACTGGGGCCCCTCAGGGCTGTGTGCTCAGCCCACTGCTGTTTAATCCGTACCAACAGATTCAAGAAATTCAGGAGGGATCAGATGCTGCAGATGCTGAATTCATGTACAGGTAAAACTCACAGTAGCAAGGCAAGAAGCCAAGAAAACACAATCCAAAACTTGAAACAACGATAGAACAGAACTAGGTCAAAGCACATTGTCAAACACAAGAATAAACAAAGAACAGCTTGGAATTACAGTTAAAACTAACAATACTTTGCGGCGAACACTGGTGTTGGTGTGATTGAAATGTTTGTGAAGCCAGAAGTAAACTGAGTCAGTCAGGCAGCTCAATATTCTGGTGATGGCTCCCTCTGGTAGGTTGGAGAGGGAAGTGCAGGTGAAGCCATTACAGAATCCACCTTCAGGAACACATCCAGGTGTTCACCTTCTGGCACATCCCCATGGTCTGGGAGCTGATAATCCAAGATGGTTTGGACTAGGTATGGCTGGCGTCCGTTGATCTCTATGGGTGGTGGAGGGGAGGTGATAGAGCTATCCATGTTGGCAGTGGTGCATGTGGGATTAGAGAGGGAGGTGTGGAACTTCGGGGATATGCAATATGTGGCTGGCAGCTGGAGACGGTATGTCACAGGGTTGATTTGTAAAGTCTTGAGCAAGATATTTCAGGCTAAGCTTTCTGCATGATAGCTTGAGGCGGAGGTTTCTTGGTGGAGAGCCAGACCAATTGTCCTGGTTGACACTGCAGTTGGGGATGTCATCTGTGGTTCATTTGGATTTCCTTGTGCTGGATTGCCCTCTGGAGCCATATGTGGGCACTCTCCCAGACTCCTCTACTTCACTGAAACCAGTTGTCAACAGCTGGAACGCTGGGTGGCTCACCGAACCTGCGGAATAAGGGGGTTGATAGTTGAGGCTGCACTGGAATGGGGTGAGGCCAGTGGATGACTGTGTAAGGGAGTTTTGTGCATACTCTGCCCATGGAAGGAACTCACTCCACTGGTGTTGTTCCTGGCAGCAGTGGACCCATAGGTAGTGGCCTAGTTCCTGATTTAGGTGTTCCTCCTGGCCATTGGATTGTGGGTGATAGCTGGACATTAGACTGACATTGATGACTTTTGCAGAAAGCCTTCCAGACATAAACTGGACCACTCAGTTTGACATGATGTCCTCAGTGAACTCGTAGGTGAAGAAATGCATGGTTGAACAATGCTTTCACTATCTCCAGTTCACTATCTCCAAGGGCAAGGCCCTTAAAGGGGACCACTTTACACTTTGCATGGTTCCCTGCCAGAGATCGGTGATAAGTAGGTATGTAGAGATGAGAGGGTGGGAACTCAGGGGGTGGGGGCTCGTAAGTCCCAGCATATAGGGTCTATTACCAGAAAGCCTGGTAGAATGGGTTCTGGCTTTTAGGTCTCTGCTGAATGGATCGTGGTGGTGTGAGAGAGAGCCACCTTTGCCACCTGCTTTGCCATTCTTAGTTCAGTCCAATAGGTGACTGTAGAGTTAAATCATGTAAAATATAGTGCTCGTCTTGCTGAATGATGATATACTGCAGCATGAGGCATCGACCTCCACAATAAAAGGAAGATTGGTGTCATGGTGTCGCAAAATGGGGGCTGTGGTGAACTGTTGTTTTAGTTGTTCGAAGGCATCTTTGGCAGGTTTAGACCAGATCAGCTTCCTGGGGCTATCATGTAGAACAGCCTTAACTGGAGCAGCCACCGAGTTGTAACCCCGGATGAAATGCTGGTAACATTTGGCTAAGCCAAGAAACTGCTGTAACTCCTTGGCACTAAAGGGAACTGGCCACTCTGTGACTGCCTTGACTTTGCTTGAGTCCATTTTCACCCCTTGGCCACTGATAACATATATGATGAAAGTGATCTATCTTAGTGGAATTCACATTTCTCTGCCTTGATGAAGAGTTGGTGTTGGAGTTTGCAGTGGGTCAGGGTACCTGACGGTCATGGAGTTTAGGCCTCGCTAGTCTATGCAAGGCCTGAGACTGTCATCCTTCTTTTTTGACATGGAGAGTCTTAGACATGGAGGGTCTTATGAATCCTGTAGCCAGGGCTTTCTCGATGTAGCCCTTCATGGCTCGGCTCTCAGAGGATATATCTTGCTCTTGGGAGAAGCAGTGTTAAGCAGGAGTTTGATTGTCCATTCCATGGTCAGTGTAGAGGCAGGTGGGGGCGTGCTGATTTGCTGAAGACCTCTCTGGGTCCATGGTACTCTCATGGGACTGGACCACATGGGCTGGCTCTGGTCTCTCTCTACGGATGTGAAGCATTGGTGGAGGCAGTGGGTGGACCAGTGTGAGAGTTTGTTGAGTTGCCAGAAATCTGCAGGAGAACCCGAGGATGATCGTTTTGATGGTTGACGAGGTCTCGAACAGTACCAGTTCCTCAACTTGGAATAATCTGATCTGGAGAGTAATGGGGATGTAGCTGTCCCTGCTGGGTTGGTCATCCACTGCCATGATCTTCATCAGGATGGAGCATGGTGCAGTGCATAGGCTGGAGCCAGTTGGCATGGATTATGTTGATCGGACACACAGAATTTATCAGGGCTGAGAGATAAAGGTCTTAGTTAACATAGCTAATCTAAACTGGGAACTGAAGGTTGTAGAGGTAGGTGGAGAGGCTCACCTTGGTGGCTCTTGGGGCCAGTTTTTCTGGACAAATGGTGCAGTGGTGTCTGGCTTGGCCACAGTACAAGCAGACTTGAAGGTGTGGGTTCTATGGCTACATGGGGTTGGGGAGGTTTGGTATAGGCAAGGAGCATGATGTGCAGCCAGGATATTGGTTCCTAAGGAGGTTGTCCAGGAGGGTGATGCACTGAGAGAGCGTGGTGTCTTGATCCTTACAAGTTAGTCCCTCCCTGAAGATGGCCTTCAGAGCTATATCATTCCACCTGCTCTTTGATGCCAGGGGCTAGAATTGTAATCAGCTGCTGACTCAATACCCTGCCAGAGTTAGAGGAGCTGTACAGACACATCACAACCCCCCAATGGGTACTCAAACACCTCCTGCATGAGCTGAGAGAAATAATAGAAGGAGTTTCATACCTGAATGTTGGCATCCCATACTGCTGTCACCCAGTCGAGGTCCCTCCTGTTGAGCAGGGTCATCATGACACACTTAGTAGACTACTCTTGGTAGGCCTCAGGCTGATGGGAGAAAAAGATGTCACATTGGATTAAAAGCTGAGGACATCGGTCCTCTGGACTTTCAAATGTTTCCCTGTGCCATCCAGGGAGTTTTGAACCTGGATGCAGGAGGACTGTGTGGGGGTGGGTTTTTTGAATTGTGGGTGTGGGTTTTTTGAATCGTGGTGAGCTGCTCCTGGTAGGCTGCAAGTGCTTTGCCCTGATCTACCACAATGGCCTGAAGCTGAGTCATATCTGCTGGATTTATAACTGGCAAAGTATTCTGTAAGAAGGAATCAGACACGGCAGATGCTGAATCCATGTGTGGAGAGTTCATTGAAAATATAATCCAAACAGGCAATCCAAAATGGCAGGCAAAATACAAAGTGGCAAGGCAGGTAAACAGTCCATAAACTGAAAAAAAAAAAAAGAAATACACAATCAGCATAGCAAATGAAGACAGGAAAACACAATCCAAACTATGAAAAAATAATAGAACAGAACTAGTTCAAAATACAGCTTGGCTCAGAATTTCACTGAAAACTAACAATACCTTGGTGAACCGAGTGGTTCAGGCAGCTCAATATATTTCCCTCTGGTGGGTTGGAGGGGAAAGTGCAGGTGGTGCTGTTACAGTTAATAGAAATACTTGTTTATAGTTTAAAAAGGTTTCCTGGGTATGTATTTGCTTTATTATCATTCATATTTCTTTTTTTTTTCTTTATTCCATACTTTCCAGATTCCACATTGCTCAGCTAAACCTGGATTGGGTCCTGAATATGCAAAGGGGAAAACATAAAGATTGGCTCAGTGGATTTGAAGGACACTTTTTCTGATCTCCAACTGAATCTCAACAGGAGAGCTGGATAATTTCTGAGTGATTTATTTATGTCTCGTGGTGCCAAAGGCCATCACTTGATCAGTGCACTGTGGTAACCAGCTACTTGTAGAAGCAGCTGGTGTGTGTTTGGCTTATCTAGTACAGCACAATGACCTCATCACCAACCACACAGAGAAGCAAGGTCTATATTCCTGTTCTAGTTACTTTGTCTTTTGTTTTTTAATTGATTAATATTTTTGCTTTCATTTGTTGTCCACACAACACTGAAATGGACATGCATATGCAAACTCTCCTGGTCTTCTATGGCCTCTGCTCTCTGGAGCAAGTAGAAGCTATGGATTTTTATGGGTATATTGAATTATTCAATATTCAATATTATCTGGGTGCACAGCACCTGTATTCTGACAACTCCAGCTGAGCCCTCTTTTCTCCCTCTCTCTCACTTTTGTTCTTTCTCTCACTCACTTTCATTCTCACTCTGTTATTACATCCACCCATTTCTTTTCCTTCTTTGCTCTCTCTGTCTGTCTGGTATCAAAATCCTAAAGAACCACATGTCACCAAAGAGCGACATGGATGAAAATTGTTCAGTAGCTGTGTGGCCCCCAGGTGGTAGATAAAGATAGTGCCTCTTTCAAAAACCCTGTCACTACAAAACATACAAAATGGCTGCCACACGTGAAGCTTAGTAAAGTCCCCTCCACTATTCAGGTGGGTAGGCATGTCTGTGTCTTTTTTCAAATGTACAATTAATGAGAGTGTTTTGAAATGGGACATTATGTCAACTAATATGAACACAACAAATACTAACCTAGACATGTTAACAGTGGCCAACACCTACTTTGAATTCAACAATCTACCAAATGAGAATATTGTGGCTTGCTGTGTTGAAGGGGAAATGGTGATGAGCAAAAAATAATAAGAAAAAAGAAGTTTTATTATACATTTGTCAAGTCAAATCAAGAAGCTTTTATTGTCCTTTTAACCATATTAACCGGTGCAGTACATAGTGAAATGAAACAGCATTTCTCCAGGACCATAGTGCTACATAAAACACAGAGCCACGTCAAAGAACACAAAACTAAGGACTATAAGTAAATTGGCGTATTTTCACATAAGGTGCATGTGTGCAAACTTGTTCAAATAGTGCAAGATCTGTGTAGATCTGAGTGCAAGGAAGCTTTGATTTGTAAACATATGTAAACATGAGACAGCAGCAGTTTGTAGCATCATTAAAACTTGGTCTGCAAAAATTGCACTCTTGCAGAAATGTACAATTGAATATGGGTGTCTGTATGTGTCAGTCCAGGCACTGGGAATCAAGGAGTCTGACGACTTAAGGAAAGAACTGTTTTTTTTCCAGATGGTCGGATGGTGAAGATTGTGTGAGTGGTGTGTGGGCCTTGCAGATACAGTGTATTGTAAATGTCTATGATAGAAGGAAATGAAATTCTGATAATCATCACAGCTGTCCTCACTATCCACTGCAAAGTCTTGCATCCCAGGTAGTGATGCAGCTGCTTAGGATCTTGATATTCCCTCTATAAAGTGTTGGCTGGATGGGAGCATGGGAGATGGGTTTTCCTCAGACTTTCTTAAGAGAAGAGATGCTGATGGGCTTTCTTGGTGATGAACCTGGTGCAGAGGGACCAGGTGAGGTTTTCCACCAGGTGGACACAGAGGAATTTGGTGTTTTTGATGATCTTCAAGGAGGATCCGTCGATGTTTAATGGAGAATGGTGTTCTCCTGAAGGCAAAAACCATTTCTTTTGTTTTGTCCACATTTAGAGAGATGTTGTTGGCTCTACACCAGGCTGTATGCTGTCTATATGTTGACTTATGGTTCTTGTTAATGAGACCCACCACGGTTTTGTCATCAGCGCACTTGACGTAGCGCATTTCTGCACAATCATGAGTCAGCAGAGTGAACAGCAGTGGACTGAGCAAACAGCCCTGAGAGGTCCCAGTGCTCAGTGGTGTTGTGGAGGTCGAGATGCTGTAACTGATCCAGACTGACTAAAGTCTCCCTGTCAAGAAGTCCAGGATCCAGTTCAGGATCCAGTTTAACCTAGTTGACATTTCTGACGTAGCTTGGTAAGTTGCACCTAACAATTCAGATTGCTAACTTACTACAAGTGTCACAGCTAGTTGAAAAACATGGAGAGCAATGATTGTTTTTTTAAAAAAGGTTGTGTTGAGTGTATATGGTTCCAGTGTAATAGATTACATGAAAAAAAGGTTGGGAAGCACTGGCCTAGAAGATATGAGGTGCCTATACTCCTTGACACTGACAGACTGATTTTTGTAAATAGAGCTCTAACATTAGATCAACATTGTCAACTTCTCTGAGATGATCAGTCAAGGATTTTTGAATTTGCAAGTTTGAAAATGAAAGCGGTTGAGGAGTGAAGCACGAGCGACATGCTTCAGGCTGCACATCATCCAACAGTTTATACAGTTTCTTTCAGATGCATACTCAATGTTTTAGGTGTTGGACTACTAATTGGAAGGTTCAAATCTGAGGACCACCAAGCTGCCACTGCTGGGTCCCTGAGCAAGGCCCTTAAACCTCAACTGGTCAGTTGCATAAATTAGATAAATGTAAGTCACTCTGGATAAGGGCATCTGCCAAATGGCATTAATGTAACTATAAAGCTGTCTTGACTCTAGGGTATAGTCTATTAATTAAGGCTGCTGTGAAAAATGATAATCCTATTAAATGTAAATTAAATTATACAGTACCCTCCAATTAATTCAAAACATAACACAAGCTGAAATTTACAAGCTGAACCTTATTTGAACATGTATTTAACAAGAAGTAAAGGTTTAGTTTTTTCCTATATGTTATATCAGAGAAACATTTCATTTCCATTCACTTCCTTTCATTTCCCAATTTCTTTTTTATTTTGATATGGTAAAGTAAAAGTTTTATGAGTGTACTGCACAGACCACCACTGCCAGGTTTCTGAAAATGGGGTTCAGAGACAAACAAGAAGCTATAGGAGGTATAAGGATTATAGTCCAGTTTAATTATATTACAATCATATAGCTTATATTTATATTTATACTTATAGTTATAGCTCAAAATTCTTTTAACTGTTTAGTAGGATTTGTAATTGTAGCTGTTATTTGTAAAACTAACCGATTGGTCACTTGAATGAGTTCATTCAAAACCTCAATAACTATGCCTCAGCAGTTTTGTGAATTGGTTTTAATAAAAAATGACTTTTTAAAATATCTCCTATTTTTTGTGCATGTGAATACAGTCCTGCAGTGATTGATGCAGGATACTTTTAAATTATGCATAATGACATTTGCAGTAAGAGAGGCTGGGTGGTCAGATTTTGTGAGAGTGAAAGATGCTACAAGAACATTGAAAAGAGAAACAGAAATAAAGAGAGCTGGAAGGAACAGATTGTCTGTGGCTTTTTTCATAGCAGTCCTGTAGAGTTGACACAGAGTTGATTGCAGGGAGACAGACAGAAGAAAATAGAGAGGATGATCTCTGGGAAGTAATTATGTCAAGGTGCAGTGCCTAAAAATCCCTCTTGGTTTCCAGTGCATGTACAGTGGTGTGAAAAAGTGTTGGCCCCCTTCCTGATTTCTTATTTTTTTGCATGTTTGTCACACTTTAATGTTTCAGATAATCAAACACATTTAAATATTAGTCAAAGATAACACAAGTAAACACATCATGCAGTTTTTACATGAAGGTTTTTATTATTAAGGGAAAACAAAATCCAAAACTACATGGCCCTGTGTGAAAAAGTATTTGCCCCCTAAGCCTAATAACTGGTTGGGCCACCCTTAGCAGCAACAACTGCACTCAAGCATTTTTGATAACTTGCAATGAGTCTGTTACAGTGCTGTGGAGGAATTTTGGCCCACTCATCTTTGCAGAATTGTTGTAATTCAGCCACATTGGAGGGTTTTCGAGCATGAACCACCTTTTTAAGGTCATGCCACAGCATCTCAATCGGATTGAGGTCAGGACTTTGACTAGGCCACTCCGAAGTCTTCATTTAGTTTTTCTTCAGCTTTGGGACTGCCGCAAACCACAGTGAGAGCCATTATCTACAAATATACAAATATACATACATACAAATACATTATCTACTCCAAGAGCGCAGCGACAACTCATCCAGGAGGTCACAAAAGACCCCACAACAACATCCAAAGAACTGCAGGCCTCACTTGCCTCAGTTAAGGTGAGTGTTCATGACTCCACCATAAGAAAGAGACTGGGCAAAAATGGTTTGCATGGCACAGTTCCAAGACGAAAACCGCTGCTGAGCAAAAAGAACATAAAGGCTCGTCTCAGTTTTGCCAGAAAACATCTTGATGATCCCCAAGACTTTTGGGAAAATACTCTGTGGACTGACGGGACATAAATTGAACTTTTTGGAAGGTCTGTGTCCCATTACATCTGGCGTAAAAGTAACACCGCATTTCAGAAAAAGAACATCATACCAACAGTAAAATATGGTGGTGGTAGTGTGATGGTCTGGGGCTGTTTTGCTGCTTCAGGACCTGGAAGACTTGCTGTGATAAATGGAACCACGAATTCTGCTGTCTACCAAAAAATCCTGAAGGAGAATGTCCGGCCATCTGTTTGTGACCTCAAGCAAACTTGGGTTCTGCAGCAGGACAATGATCCAAAACACACCAGCAAGTCCACCTCTGAATGGCTGAAGAAAAACAAAATGAAGACTTTGGAGTGGCCTAGTCAAAGTCCTGACCTCAATCCGATTGAGATGCTGTGGCATGACCTTAAAAAGGTGGTTCATGCTCGAAAACCCTCCAATGTGGCTGAATTACAACAATTCTGCAAAGATGAGTGGGCCAAAATTCCTCCACAGCGCTGTAACAGAATAATTGCAAGTTATCGAAAACACTTGATTGCAGTTGTTGCTGCTAAGGGTGGCCCAACCAGTTATTAGGCTTAGGGGGAAAACACTTTTTCACACAGGGCCATGTAGTTTTGGATTTTGTTTTCCCTTAATAATAAAAAGCTTCATTTAAAAACTGCATGATGTGTTTACTTGTGTTATCTTTGACTAATATTTAAATGTGTTTGATTATCTGAAACATTAAAGTGTGACAAACATGCAAAAAAATAAGAAATCAGGAAGGGGGCCAACACTTTTTCACACTACTGTATATAACTTAACTCCCATTCCACTTTAAACAAGCCACTTAAAAAGGAATTTTTGCATTTGACACGAATGTATATTATTATCTGTGCTATTAAGGTTGGTAGCTGTCCTATAACACCTGGCACTGCTGGTTACACTCTCAATCATTGTAAAGGAGATGCATATGGTGTGGGGGAAGAGGGAGAGGACAAATGAGAAGTTATACAATTTGTTGTTATCTCTTCTCAAACCACTGATCACTGCTTAGTTGGCATGGCTTTTATATTAAAATCTGTTGCATCCATCTGGATTACTTTATTATCAAATTAAGAACATATATAAAAAAGGAAACAAAAACAATTTCTTGTTTCTTTATTCATATACCATGTGGTGTATGCAGGAAAAGCATATGCATGAAAGTTTAAAATACATAAATCATTTTATATCCTGAAGCATATTGGAAACATCATGCACTCACAGATGGAAAAAATTCTTTACAAAATCATAATCTTGCTATGCATTTACAGCAGATCATTCTGTCTAACATATTCAGTATGATTTTTGCTTAAGGTCATATTTCTTGCAATTATACTAATTTAATTTGATTTGCTATATGAAACTTCTGGAATTGTAGAATGAGTGAATTATATGATTTGAGGTTGATGGGTGGTACTACATGCAATTGGAAAGGACTGTCCCTTCTATTTTTAGCTCCACTAATGAAAATGCTTTTTGTTGAAAAGAATCACATCTGTAGCTCTGCAAACAAGTTGGTTTTGTTTTGCCTTGAAAATGGAGGACATTTGTTTAATTTGAATGCATCAATCCAATGTTGTCTCATACAGATATGTTAACTTGATTACTACAAACATTCCACTGACAGTTTTCCCTCAGTATTTATCTATCACTGTTACTTTTTAAAATTATTGCGTTATATAGTGTATTCTCTACTCATTTCCACCTCACATTAATTTATACAATACTGTTTGTGAAAAGCTTTTAAATGAATGGATTACTGGCTGCTTTGTACTCACTGTATACAGAGAAATAAATTTGTATTTCTTTTATACCATGTCTTTTTTGTTTTCTTATATGACTGACCTTATATGTCTAAGAATTCACTTAGGAATATGCCAGTGTGCATTTTTCTTTTTAGGTTTGTGTTAATAATTTCTGGGCATTCATGGTCTCGCCATGTTCAAAACAACCACTGTGTTGTGCCTGTGTTTCAGTATGTAAAATCCCTCTTGCCTTTTTGGGTGGCACCTGCTTTTAATGGCTTTAATCTCCCTTGATTTGATTAATTGTGTCCCATCTTCTTGTTCTGTCTGTATTTTCTTCCCCCATCCTTGCTGTGGCTGAATATCATTTCTAATCTACTGGCTCAACATTCCCCTCATTTAGAGGCATAGAGTCTGTGTGCTTTTTATTCAAAGTGGTTGTATTTATATAATCTCCTTCTTCATTGCCTGCCAGGCTGACTGAATTCTCGTGATCTTTACTAGAGATGCCTAACTTAATTTCTTGTCCTTCTTCATAGCTCTCTTTGGTGGCTTTTCTCTTGTCTGCCAATTTCAACTCCTTTCTGTTGCCTCTCTTGGCCTGTGCCTTCTGTTCCCATTTATCTTGGCTGCTCACCCAGTAGTTCTTGTTCTCACTTACATGTTTTGCCCGGAGATTCTCACATAGCTTCTTTAGTTCCTGCTTGACAATGGGTTTGAGCTTGAGGTCAAGGTGCTCTGCCATGAAGAAATCTTGCCTTGCTTTGTCTTTGTTGTACAGAGCTGAATAGGCACGAGCACGCTGATAGATGGCTTTTACATTATCTTTAAGAGGAACAGAGAGAGTGAGACAGAAAAAGTAAAAGAGGAACAGAGGATATTTCATTCACCTTACATAAAATTAAATTCAGCCAAAAATGTTCTCCTCATTATATAGGCCCCCTAGTAAAATATTCAATATAACAATGCTTTAAACTTCCTGGGATGGAAGACAATTGATGAATGAAACATAAAGGTAAGATGATAACATGGATATATGCCCCATATTGTTACAGACATTTAACTTTACCTTAATATTATAACCCTGGTTCTCAGAAAGCTATGAAATCTATCTCCCAAATCTTTATTTTATTTATATCCTTTTTTTTATGTTCCTCTCTTAGGACGGTCAGAAAAAGCATATTACTACGTGTCATACTGTGTATGATTTTGTATGTGACAAATAAAATTTGAATTTGATATGAATTTGATTTAAATTTGATTTGATTTGAAAGCATTAGTGAGGTATCTTAATATGGAACATGCCCCTTTACATGGTCCTACAGAAACACTATTGCATTACAATAGTCAGGATTGGATGGCAGATACCACCTGTGCTTCACAGGTAGGGCTTTTCTTCCTTATAATCCTCAGCACTATGCCAAATAGACAGTGTAACAAACATGCCTCTTCCCCACTGTACTCAAAGCAGGTGGTCTGTTAAGATACTTTACTCATGCAATTAGAGAACCAGGGTTATGGACATGACCGTTTCAGTATCTCACTACTGGTTATTGTGACCCCTGAATTGCCAGCTAGGCTCATTTACCAACAGAATGTGCCAGTGAGAGTTCATTGTCACATAAAACCTATAAAACCAGTGGGTGGAGATGGAGAACTCACCAGAGCGCAAATATTCTTAATTCATATTTCCTGAAACTAGGCCCTAGGCCTGGAAACTAGAAATGGCAGTATAATATACTATTAATATGGTAGATTCTTCTGCCCTTATACAGCAGTACCTGAAGGAACAATAAGTTCAGAGGAATGGAACACTGACAAACAACTTCTCAAAAAGGTACCATCTGCAGTCAGGACTTGTGGATGATGCTAACATATTCTGAGTAGTCACAACAATGCTATTAGGTAGTGCTATTCTGGAGTGTAATGTGCTGCCCAGTGTCAGAAAACTTGGTCTCAGGTCATGGGTCCTCCAACAGGATAATGACCCAAAACACACAGCTAAAAACACCCAAGAATGGCTAAGAACAAAACATTGGACTATTCTGACCGGGCCTTCTATGAGCCCTGATCGAAATCCTATAGAACATCTGTAGAAAGGGCTGAAACATGCAGTCTGGAGAAGGCACCCTTTAAACCTGAGACAGCTGGAGCAGTTTGCTCACAAGGAGTGGGCCAAAGTACCTGTCAAGAGGTGCAGAAGTTTTATTGAGAGTTACAGAAATCGCTTGATTGCAGTGATTGCCTCAAAAAGTTGTGCAACAAAATATTAAGTTAAGTGTACCATCATTTTTCAGTTTCATTAGTTTTTTTTAATGCTTCTGTTGAACCACAAGTTACTATTTTAAAGTTAAGTTACTATTTTATCCCTAATGAGCAAGCCCGACGGTGGCAAAGAAAAACTCCCTTAGATGATATGAAACCTTGAGAGGAACCAGGCTCAGAAGAGAACTCATCCTCATTAGAATTGGAATTGGAAAATAGCTCCCTTGGGAACAGTGATTTCCTGAGAAAGGTTTGCTGGGACTTGTGGTAGTTTTGAGAAAAAAGTTGACACAGTGTTCATATGAAGCCAGGGTGCTAGCATGGCCTGGACATGTTGTGACACCTAAATGATTGCTCAGAAGAAAACTGAAAGTGTTGTATTTCCCTAAAAACTGAAAGCTCTAAAAACTCCCTAAAAACTCAGCTTACAACAGGAGGGCAAAGGGAGAGGTCTATGTGCATTTGTGCCTTCTTCTAGTTTTGCTGTCTCTGAGTTGTTGGTAGTGTGAAAGTGTACACATGTGGTTCTTCTGTCCAATTTGGCAATGAGTGTGAATTCACCTCTGTGATTTTTTAGTAGTTGGGTATTGAGTTTGACCACCTCCTGGTATTCTCCAAGCTCAAACAGGCATTGGCTCAGGTTGAGGGTGAGTGGTAGACGTACCTTCTCCAGGGACTCCCAGTCCTCTCCTTTATAGTCCTTTATTATCTCCTACATACAAATAGTTAGAGACTAAATTGACTAAATTGACTGTGGATAGGACTGAATCATGTTGATTTTATGGGATCTTATATGGGATTACCATGCTTACCTTGGTTTGAAGATAGTCTACGTACTCCAGGGCATTTTTAAATTTCACCATGGCATCAGCAAAGTGCTGCTCTTTAATGTAGAAACTCCCTTCATCCTGAAGCAGCATAATCAGCCGTAACAACTGCTGCCGATCCATGCATGCAGTTGAAGCAGCAATTTGCTGATTAACTTCTGATTTTGACTTTTCCAATTGCATATTTTGTGTGCTTGCCTCTGCACTCTCATACTCCTGCTCCTCTTTGACCACTGGCTGAAAAAACTGCACATTCTCATTCAAATTAAATTTTTTATCTTGCTTTGCTGTACATTCTTCCTCTTTTTTTCCCTCAGTCGTCTGCTCATTCTCATTACTCATTTTCTTCTCAAATATGTTCCAGTATTTCTCTTTGTCCTCCCAGTATTTTTCTTTCATTGTTTCTGAGAGGAGCTTCAGTTCTCTCTGAACTAGCTTAGCCAGAGTCATGTCCAATTTGGCCACCATCAGGAAGTCTCTTTTAGCCTCCTTCTCACTCCAGACAGCAGCATATGCTTTGGCTCTTTTATAGTAAGCCTTCACACAGTCTGGTGAGCAGAATGGAAACAAAAATGCATTATATTGCAATGCAAATACAGTACATTTCAAGTAAGTTTTAATCTTGCCCTATCCCTCTTGATGTTTTGACTACAGAAATTTTACTGTTTTTCCAGTTTGTATACTGTTATTATAATGCATTGCTATGTTAGCCAGCATTGTGTGTACACCATGGTTCCACAAATCACTGATGCAGTTAAGCAGTGATGTTGTGGAGATAAATCTTTGACAAGCAAAGTGTCACTTTATCTCATCAAATAGTACACACATCCTAATCCTTAATGTATGGCTTAATGGGCTTGAGAGCCTAATAAAGATCCACCCAAGGAATTCTAGTGTTTATGTAAAGTCACCAAAGCTTTTATGCTTCCTTTAGTTTGAAGTCTTACCTTTATGTTTCTCAATAAGTTCTGTGGTGTGCTCAATTACTTCATAGTATTCCTCAAGCTCAAGCATGCACTGGCAGTAATTGAGGACCAGAGGCATAATAAGCTTGCTCAGCTTAATATAGTCCTCATCTCCTGGCATCTCCTGAAAAGAGCACCAAATAACTTTTGCAGCAGGCACTGACTTACATCTTGGAGAAGAGTCATTAAAATTTATATAACCTCCAAATTTCTCTCAAAACTCCTAACCTGTTGTGGTGGTCCAAATTAGCTGTCATGACCTCACTAACTGCCATAATTTGTATATTTTTGCCATATACATTTATGCTAACACATAATAAAGTAGTACATTTTAACATTTAGACACATTTTACATTTTAAACACAAGTGAATTGTAAGTATGAAATTACAACGGACATTAAATTAAATAGCAGAAGCACACTTTTTCTAAGAGAGCTTAATGTAGGCACTAATGATTTAAACAGTGGAATCCAAACCTGGGACCAAGCACCAGACCTTTTTGAATTCTCTCAGATGTAAACAAAAATACAGGAATCGTCAAATAGAATGCAATTTAATTAGCACAAAATTAGATCACAATTAATATTCCTAGTAGCTTTTTCTGAAGGTATGACTCCTAAATATGTCAAAAGTAATTGTAAATAAAGCTATCAATGATCAGAATTTATTATGTTTTGATTTTGGTAATGTTCACATCAACTATCAAAATGAGGAAAAATGTAATCTCAGTAATCAGAAAAATGTAATCTTTTACCATGGCATGATTGTTGGTGCCAGTCAGGCTGGTTTGAGAATTTATAAAGCTGCTGATCTCCTGGGATTTTTGCACACAGTCTCTAGAGTTTACACAGAAAGGCACAATGAAAAAGATCCAGTAAGCAGCTAATCTGCTGACAGAAACTTTTTCGATGAGAGAGGTCAGTGGAAAATGATGACTGGTTCGAGCTGACAGAAAGGCTGCAGATAATCACTCTGTGCAATTATGGTGATCAGAAAAGCATCTCAGAATATATAACATGTCACACATTAAAGTGTATGGGCAACAGTAGCAGAGGACCACATCGAGTTCCACTACTGTCAGCCAAGAACAGAAAGCTGAGGCTGCAGTGGGCACAGGCTCACCAAAACTGGACAGTATGAATCCAAGAACTAAACATGCCTTGTGTTAATAGTACAGGGTTTTGGAGGTGGTGTAATTGTGTGGGGCATATTTTATTTCTTTATTTACTTACTTACTTACTTTTATTTATTTGCACACTTTGGGTCCGTTAATACCAATCAATCGTAGCTTAAATGCCACAGCATATTTGAGTACTAACCATTTGCCATGTTGCTGTGGCTAAAATTGTTTCATGAAACTTAATCTGTACTCTAATTACTTAAACAAGCTGCAGTTAGTCCAGAATGCAGCAGCCAGAGTCATTACTAGAACCAGAAGTTTGACCCATATCGCTCCATCAATTTCACAATATATGGGGATGTCACTTCCAGTGTTCCTGTGTTTGAAGCATTTACCGTAAGTTTCTTGTCTCTGTCTGTGTTTAAATTATACACTTTAATTTTCTCTTTTTATTCAAGATTTTGCACTGTTGCTTTCGTTTGTTAAATTTTTCTATTTCCTATCACAGTCCTCTCGCAATATTTTCAGGAGACAATTTTTGTTTTCTGTCTTAAAACAGCAAGCGGAGGAAACCCACTTTGGATCTAATTAACATTCATCTCAGTTTCAGTCAAGGGTACGTAATCATTAAGTTTGGCAAACATTCAGCTTGTCCAGTGTGTGAGCTGCAGGATGTTTAGTAATTCTTCCTTCATTGTTAGCATTAATTTTACTTGTGATTAGTATATTTTAGTTAGTTCTCTGATCTAGAAGATTATAACTTTATTGGTACGCATCCTGACACTAGAGAAGGTTAGCGATAGCATGAGTAGTGTAGTGTTTGTAGCCTTAGCCGGAGTTAGTAACCCCCCAACTCCAACATTAGAGCCTGCACAGCAGGGTAAATGGGTGATGACTTGGTGGCATCGTCGCAAAGCCAAAGCTAATGCTAAGGCTTGCCCATGAAAGCACCACTCCTCTCCACTTCACATGTCTAACAGGTTTGCTTTCCTCAGTGAAGCACCTGCTGAGAAACCTGAAAGAGCTCTGGCTATAGTAGACTTTATCTTAAGACATGTGAAATTAGCTAGGAGTTGCTAAGAGTAATATTGTAGAGGTGTGTAAATTATCAAAGGCAATGTCCAAGCTGTAGTATGCCCTGGCCCCATCCCATTGTGGCATGGTGATGTAGCTTACAGCAGGTTATGGTCATTGACCCGCTGTATGTCCAGGTGGTGCTCTGAAAATAATGTGGGCTTCATAGATAACTGGAGCTGTTCTAAGAGCAAGGCTGGCCTGTTAGGGTGGGACAGTGTCCATCCCACTTTGGAACGTGCTGCTTTCATTTGTTGCAGTGTAGCACAGATCACAGAGCATTAGATCATAGTGAATGCACATCCAGTACCTTTGATCTGAAGCTAGGATTGTTAAATATAAGATCTTTTGCATCTAAAGTATTTACTGTTAATAAAATGATTACTGATCAGAAGGTTATTGTTCTCTGCTTAACTCAAACATGGATTAAACCAAACAAGTATGTAGCATTAAATGAAGCTTGTCTGTTATAGTTATAAACACCAGCCACACCTAACAGGGAATTATTCATGATGATAAGCTAGGCACCATGCAAAAATCTAGACATAAATTAAGCACACTTGAAGTTCTTTATACTAACTTAACATATGTAGCCTCTAAAATTAAGTCTTCTGAGTCAATTCCACTAATTGTTATTCACAGACCTCCAGGGCCATATTCTGAATTCCTCCATGAATTTGAAGATTGCATTTCAAACCAAGACTTTAATATTCATTTTTAATATTAATATTAAATTTAGAAGATCCTCTGAGAACAGCAGTTGTGTCCATCTTAGATTCAGTAGTTCAGACCTAGTCATAATGGAGGCCAGACTCTTGATCTCATTATAACATTTGGATTAAATATTGAAAATGTAGCCACATTCCTACAGTCGGAAGGTATCTCAGACCGTTATCTTGTTTTGTTTAAAATGAACTAGAAAATTAGAACGTAAATGGTGTCAAGCTAACTTATCAGTATTTCAGTGGAAGGAAAGCCTCCTGATCTACAAAAAAAAATCTCTCAGTGCTGTTAGATCATGCATATCTCTCAACGGTAAACTGTAATTTGTATTGAATGCTATAGCAAATTAACTAGGAGTAAAACCACTGTAGAAAAGCACACACTATCTATATGCAGCAGCAATGACTTCATGAATTAATTCAATGGAAAAATTGAGAATATCAGGCAGAAAATATAAACTATCCATTTAAAACCAAATAATTTTCAATTCAATTTATGTATTATACCGCTTTTAACATTTTTTGTACATTGTTTCAAAGCAGCTTTACAAAAACATAGTAACAGAATAAAATGATGAAAATTACAGTTACTATTTATCCCTCTACTATATAAAATTTGTTATATTTAACTATTTATCCCTCGCTAATGAGGTGACAGTGGCAAGGAAAAACTCCTTGAGATGATATGTGGAAGAAACCTTGAGAGGAACCAGGCTCAGAACCCATGGGGAACCCATCCTCATTTGGGTGGCACTAGACAGTAAATAATGTAAATGTAAATAATGTCTTTTCTTCAACAGTTTATAGTCATGAGGAACTGTGCAACCAAGAGCTCCTGAGGAACTAATAGATAAGTTCATTATAGACTTAGCACTAATTCCTTCCTGTGGAAAGCTGACTGATGCAATGGCTGTTCAAAGATGGTGTGATAGTCTCCAAGTGGTTCTATTCATGGCAGTCCTCTGGTCACATGCTGTCTACGCAGATCTATCCCCTGCAGCAGTGAGCACAACCAAGCAACAAAACTCCAACCAGGGGTAGAGAGTCTGGATGGATCAGACAGGTCCGGAAAGAAAAAGCGGTCACACTGGAAACTCAGAACAATGGAGGCTTGTTAGTGAGACATATAGCTCAACAGAGAGAGAGAGAGAGAGAGAGAGAGAGAGAGAGATAGGAGAGAGAGAGAGGGAATAAAAAATAAAAGTAATATTAGGGAAAAATATTAGGGATGCTTGTGTTTGTGTGATGGTTAAAGACAATGTACATTATGTGAAAGTGCAGGCAGGGATTCTGGCAAGCACAAATGACACAAATGATCATGACAGCATAATTATAAGGGAAAGCCAGAAGGTGACACAGACATGAAGGCTTCCTGGGACATACATAAAGTGTTCAGTTACATCATGTTCTGCAGTAAAAGACCTTATTGTGATTATTGACTCTAATCTCACATTTGAAGATCATGTAGATAATATCACTAGGGTAGCCTTCTTTCATCTCAGAAATATTGCTAAATAAGAATTACCCTATCATTACATATGTAGAAAAACTAGTACATGCTTTTGTTACATCTAGGTTGGATTATTAACTAGCGCTCATCAAAACCCCTGATTAAAAAACCGGACCTCGACCCCTGTCAGCTTTCCAACTATAGGCCAATATCAAACCTGCCCTTTATCTCCAGGATCCCAGAAAAGGCTGTAGCAAAGCAGTTATGTTAATACCTACATAGGAATAACATGAAATGTATCAGTCAGGATTTAGGCCTCATCATAGCACAGAGACAGCACTGTTTAAAATGGTAAATGACCTATTACTGGCCTCTGATCAGGGTTGTGTCTCCTTACTGGTGTTACTTGATCTTACTGAAGCTTTTGATACCATTGACCACACTGTTGATAGGCTAGAACATGTTGTTGGTGTTAACGAACAGCCCTCTGCTGGCTCAGGTCTTATTTGACTGATCATTATCAGTTCATAGATTTAAATGGTGCCTTCCCTATGCATACAAAGGTTATGTTCAGTGTGCCACAAGGTTCTGTCTTTGGCCAACTGCTTTTCTCCTTATATATGCTACCCCTTGGTGCAATTATTCATAAACATGGTATTAGCTTCCACTGTTATACCGATGACACACAGCTAAATATTTCAGCTAAGTCAGATGAGAGACACCAGCTTATTAAGATTGAAGAATGTGTAAAGCACATTAGACAGTGGATGCTTACTAACTTCCTCCTGCTTAACTCTGGCAAGACAGAGGTTTTTGTACTAGAACCACATGTAGTCAGAAGTAAGCTTTCTGATTACAGAGTAAATCTGGAGCAGATCTGGAAAGTTCATGGGCATAGAGTGTTTGGTGTACTCGGATGTTTGGATGCTGTCGCCTTACTACCCTCGCAAGTTGTTTAGGTTTGCTGACTGTGAAGTGGTTGGATGCTTTATGTCCCAGGAAGCCTTCATGTCTGTCACCTTCTGGATCTCAAGGTTTCCTCATATCATCTCAGGGAGTTTTTCCTTGACACCATCTCCTCAGGCTTGCTCATTAGGAATAAAATAGGGATAAAATTATTAAAAATAAAAAAACAAATTCTATTTTTTTTCTCTTCTCTATTTCTGTACTTCTGTAAAGCTGCTTTTAGACAATGTCCATTGTTAAAAGCACTATACAAATAAATTGAATTGAATTACTAGGATCTTATTCAGATCTTGTGGATTAATGGGCATAGAGTGTTTGGTGAACTGGGATGTTTGGATTCTGTCGCCTTACCACTCTCGCAAGTCACTCAGGCTTGCTGACTGTGGAGGGGTTGGGATGCATTATGTCCCAGAAATCCCTCATGTTGGTGTCACCTTCTGGCTCTCCCTTTTAGTTAAGCTGTCATAGCTAGTCTTGCCAGAGTCCCTGTCTGCACTTTACACATAATGTACATTGTCTTTAACCATTACATGATTACAAGCATACCTAATATTTCTCTCCCTCGCTTTCTCTCTCTCTGATTTCCACTAACTGTCGGTCTGTCTGTCTGTCTACCTGCCTCTCTCTCTCTCTCTTTCTCTCATGCCACTCCTGAGCTCAAAGTGTTCTGAGTTTCCAGTGTTACCACTTATTCTTTCCAGACCTGCCTAATCCATCCTGATGCCATACCTTTAATAAGAGTCTCATCGCTTGGTGGTGCACACTGCTGCTGGGGATGGATCGACGACACAGCAGCCTGTGATCCATGGGACTGTCATGTGTAGAACCACTTAAAGACTCACTTTCAACTGCTGTTGCGGCAGTCAGTTTTGTGTTTGGGTCTTTATTAGTCTATTAACATTTGAAGACTTAGGAATTACTGTTAAGTCTATAATGAACTCAGAAATTACGATGACCTATTACTTGCTCAGGAGTAAGGTTGCCCAATTCCACTCCAAAAGGTTTATTCCTCATATCGTCTCTTCCTTTCCATCATTGCCTCAGGCTTGCTTATTAGAGATAAATATTCATTAAATTTAAAATGCTTAAATTTTAAACAAATTTTTATTCTATGTTTCTATATTTCTGTAAAGCTACTTTGAGATAATGTCCATTGTTAAAAGTACTATATAAATAAATTGAATTTAGTTTAATTGAATACATTCTCTTCCAGAAAACAATCTTCATTAATTATATTAATAATGATATCTAAAGCACTGAAAGCTTTTGCCCCACCATGCCTAAGCAAACGTTTTGTTTATTATGATCCACTTGCCAGCTTCAATAAAAAGGTACAGATTCTTTGTCTACAGTTGGGGAATCACTTTCCAATTAGTGTTTGGGGCTCACTCATCACCAGTAGCATAAGGTCCCTGTAGTTATCATCATGTAGTTATCAAAGCTAGACTTACTAGAGTCCCTGCATGCAAAATTTTACAATAAAGTTTCTCATGGGATCCCATAAGCATTTCCCTGTGAAATAACAGTGTAGGAGAAGTTAGCTAAATACATGGCATCCACATTTTTCCAATGCTAACAAAATCTAGCATCTCATGTTCACATTACCCTTGACTGGATGGTACGTAACAGCAGCACAGCCTCCTTGTATTTCTCAGATGCTTCACGGTAACATTTCTTTTTGACAAGTGTGTTGCCTTGTTGGTGAAGGGTGGGCACAAGCTGCATCTTTTCATCCTTCTCCATGAGCCAAGACTCACGGAGGTAAGAGAATGGTGCACCGACCTGAGCATGAACAAACAGGGCAGAGGCAACAGACAGTAGGGAAAAAGATAAAAAGAGGCAGACAGCAGGGAACAAGAAAATAAGCAATCCGGTTTGCTTGGCTGGAAACAGCTTCCTCCTGTGTTTTTTACATGATTGCCTAGCATTCTGCTTTGCTTGGCCTTGTATGTTTGTTTGTAATCCTACCGAGATTAGCTCCATGATGAAGATTAGAGGCTGTGGTTCCCTCATCAGCTCATCAAGCTCAGGAAAGCCTGTGGAATGGTAGGAGAACACATTGCCCAAACCACACATGTGCTTCTGGCCTTCCAGTGGGTCTTTGCCCTGTGCAACCAAACGTATCCCTTTGGAAACCAGGGGATAGAGACCTGTGTGCTGTGCAAAAATAAATAAATAAATATATTTTAGCAGAACAAGTTAGCTTTTTTTTTTAAATGCACA
The DNA here is from genome assembly GCA_033459395.1 of Hemibagrus guttatus. Lineage (NCBI taxonomy): Eukaryota > Metazoa > Chordata > Actinopteri > Siluriformes > Bagridae > Hemibagrus > Hemibagrus guttatus. The sequence goes on along the minus strand of JAUCMX010000009.1, from coordinate 12,999,009 downwards.
ATTATGTCTTATTTCGGTCTTTGTATATGGACAGAAAGATTAAGAAAGCAGTGAATATTTTAGAAAGTGAAGGGAACCTCAGGAATGCATCTAATAATCCAGCAAGCTAATCCAACAAGCCCTAAATTATAATTTAATGTCAGAGAAACATGACATGTAGGAAGGACATAAAGAGTTGGCTTGCTCTGAGATACTGCACTTACAATGGCATCACACCAAAACTGTGCCACCTCGCCAACCCTCATGGAGGTTAACAGCACCTCCCACACTTCCATCTTGAACATTTTTCCAACAAAAATTTCTGTTGGCTGCTTATTTTTGTGACTGTCATCGATCACCGTCCTTTCAAAATTGTCCAGTATTGTCTTGAAATGGAACACCAACTTTGTGTAAAGGAAGAAAGACAGAAATGGAAAAACAGTAGATTAGTAGAGAAGATGGAACATGTTTTCCAGCCTTCTATTCCCCTCACACTCTGTGAATCACTAAACTGAATGCATGAGTGCATATTTTTGTTTCAGAACCCCTTTTGGAAATAATTCACTTTAATGTGCTGTCCATAAGAGATGGAAACAGAGTACACACATACAATGGGGCTTATGCTGAATGAAGGAGATTGAGAGTTATGATTGAGAGTTGCTTGGCACCATCTCCAAGCATGATGCCAGATGCTTGGACAAAGCAAATAAGAAGAAAACCTGCAAAACGTCACATACCAACTAAGGACCAGAAATAAGACAGTGGCTAAGGTCTTTTTAGTGATTTTATGATCCAAGTGTTTTGAGCCACTACATAAAACCTAAGCAGCATATTAATCATCCAATAAAACATATGTACAAGAGACTGAACAAGACAACTGCAAGACAAATCCAGACAGAATAAAGGTCTCATTAAAAAAAAAACCATATTGTGATTTAATAAATATGATATTTAATAAAGATGTCCTTTGCCCTACCTTAGTACCATTTGGAAAGTAAGGTAGATGTCCCTGCCCACCATGGAGAATAGTTTTTTTCACTCCACGATGGTTTAATAGGTACGTTTCCTCCATTTTTATATAATTTTATATACAATAGTCCCTGGAAAGCACTCAACATGTGCTTTTCAGTCAAGTCTGAAAAAGTAAGTGTGCTGTATGTGTCTGTGTTAAATCCTCTGAACTCTGTTTATTAACATTCAGGGATGAAGAACAGGCTAGAAATAGCAGGCTGCTTTCTGACAGATGGCTGGATTAGCAGGTTGAGGATGACCACTTTAATCTGTCTCAGATAATCCCCTAAAACACAAGTGTAATCCCCAGGAACAAGTACAGGAGTGGGCAACTAAAAGCTGTAACTCAGAAATCAGGAGGAAATTTAAAAAATTTATAAAATCATGCTATATAGAGACTAAGCAAATGTATGTGCAAAATAGCCAATGATATTTTAAATGGGAGTTAGTAGTGGTGGAGGGTAAACTAATGCCTAATGTCTTCCTTACCTGCTCACTCACTTTTGGTGGACAGCCTCCTCAAATTGCAGTGTGCCACACTCTTTCTCATTTCTTTTTAAATAATGGATTTAAATGCTTGTCATGATGTTTGAATGGATGTTTGCTTTTTCAGAACTTTGTGAAGACTTGATAGCCAGTTGGTTCTCTATCATGATACGGGTCCTCCAAGTAACAGATGCCTTTATACTGAGATTGTGTGACACTAATTGCATATAAGTGGACTATATTCAGCTAATTATTAGACTTCTAAAGGAAACCGGTTGTTCTAGAACTGGTGTTTGATTTCACCTGAATGAATACATACACATTCACAATTTTTACAATTTTAATTTGCAAATGCTTTTTTTAATCTAGCCATGGGGGTCACAGTCCAGTGACTTCTGTGCCGGTCCCAAGCCTGGATAAATAGAGAGGGTTGCATCAGGAAGGGCATCCGGCATAAAACATTGCCAAATTTAATCATGCGAATCGTCAGTACTCTGAATTTCATACCGGATCGGTCGAGGCCTGGGTTAACAACGACCGGACCTACAGGGAGCTGGTGGAAATTGGGCTACTGTTGGTTGAAGAAGTACAGGAGGGAGAAGAGTGTGTAGACAGAGAGAGAAGAGGAAAGGTAAGAGTGTAGGACTGAGAATAGGAACTCTGAATGTTGGTACTATGACAGGGAAAGATATATATTGGCTGATATGATGGAGAGAAGGAAGGTGGATATGAGAAGGAAGGATGTGTGTACAGGAGACCAGGTGGAAGGGTAGCAAGGCTCATAGTATAGGAGCAGGATTCAGGCTGTTTTATTATGGTGTGGATAGTAAGAGAAATGGGGTAGGTGTGGTCTTGGAGGAGAGTGTCAGACAGAGTGATTAGTCTGAAGTTAGAGATTGAAGGGGTGATGTTGAATGTTGTTAGTGGTTATGCCTCACAGGTAGGTTGTGAGTTAGAGGAGAGAGAGAGAGATTCTGGAGTGAATTAGATGAGGTGATAGAGAGTATTCCCACAGGTGAGAGAGTGGATATAGGAGCAGATTTTAATGGACATGGTGAGGGGAACACAGGTGATGAGGAGGTGATGGGCAAGTTTGGAGTTAAGGAAAAGAACCTTGAAGGACAGATGGAATTGGACTTTGCTCTGGCTGTGGTTAACACTTATTTTCAGAAGAGGGAGGAGCATAGAGTGACTTACAAGAGCGGAGGTAGGAGCACACAAGTAGACTACATCCTATGTAAAGGAGACAATCTGAGATTAGTGACTGTAAAGTTGTAGTGGGAGAGAGTGTAGCCAGACAGCATAGGATGGTGGTGTGCAGGATGACTTTGATGGTCTGTAAGAAGAAGAGGTCAAAGATAGAGATAGAGGAAGAAAAAAAACAAGTGGTGGAAGCTGAAAAAGAAGGAATGTTGTGAGGAATTTAGACAGAAGTTGAGGCAGGCTTTGGGTGGTCAGGTAGTGCTGCCAGATGACTGGGAAACTACAGCAGAAGTGTTCAGGGTGACAGGAAGAAAGGTGCTGAGTGTGTCATCTGAAAGGAGGAAAGAAGATAAAGAGACTTGGTGGTGGAATGAGGAAGTTCAGGATAGTATCCAGAGGAAGAGGTTAGCCAAGAAGAAGTGGGACATGGACAGGACTGAAGAGAATAGACAGGAATACAAGGAGTTACAACACTGAGTGAAGAGGGAGGTGTCTAAGGCCAAGCAGAAGGCATATGATGAGATGTACAGTAGGTTAGACACTAAAGAAGGTCAGAAGGACTTGTACAGGTTAGCTAGGCAGAGGGATCAAAATGGAAAAGATGTACAAGTTAAGAGTTATTAAAGATAGAGATGGAAGGAGTATTTTGAAGAGCTGATGAATGAGAAAAATGAGAGGGAAAAAGAGTAGTAGGGGTGAACTCTGTGGAACAGAAAGTAGATAAGATTAGAAAGGATGAAGTCATGAAGGCTTTGAAGAGGATGAAAAGTGGAAAGGCAGTTGGTCCTGACAACATCCTGGTGGAGGTCTGGAAGTGTCTAGGAGAGGCAGCAGTGGAAGCAGTCAGACAGAGGAGTTCAAACTGGTGGTGGGACTGTTTCAGGGATCAGCTCTGAGCCCCTTCCTGTTTGCTATGGTGATAGACCAGTTGTCAGAGGAGGTCAGACAGGTGTCTCCTTGCACAATGATGTTTGCAGATGATATTGTGATCTGTAGTGAGAGCAGGGAGCAGGTGGAGGAAAACCTGGAGAGGTGGAGGTTTGCGCTGGAGAGAAGAGGAAATTAAAGTCAGTCGTAGTAAGACTGAGTATGTGTGTGAATGAAAGGGAGGGAAGTGGAACAATAAGGTTACAGGGTGAAGAGGTGAAGAAGGTACAGGAGTTTAAGTACTTGGGTTCAGCAGTCCAGAGTAATGGAGAGTGTGGGAAAGAGATAAAGAAGCGAGTGCAGGAATGGGTGTAGGTGTCGGGAGTTCTGTGCGATAGAAAAATATCAGCAAGAATTTTGTCACTAAGGAAGAGACAGGAGTCAGAGCGAGAGGTAGCAGAGCTGAAGATGTTGAGGTTCTCTTTGGGAGTGACAAGGTTGGACAGGATTAGGAACGAGGAGGGAGAGTGAGTATATTGGTAGGATCAGGTTGGAAATGGAGCTGCCAGGCAGGAGGCAAAGAGGAAGGCCTCTTTGTAATAATTGAGGATATGAAGCTTGAGGATGCAGAAGATAGGAATAGGTGGAGAGGGATGATTCACTGTGGCAACCCCTGAAGGAAAAGCCGAAAGATGATGATGATTCTGGTCTTTGTAAAAGACAAAGCCTTTTTTTATTGTCACATATACAATACAGCACAGTTAAATTTCATTGCATATCCCAACTTTGGAGGTTGGGGTCAGAGCACAGGATCAGCCATGATATAGAGGGTTAAGGGTCTTGTTCAGGGGGCCAAATGGTGGCAGCATGCATGCATGGACAGAAGTTCTAGCTAACAACAGCATAGAATACAACATTCATGCTATGTTTTGCAGATGTTGTTATTGATGTGTTTGTTTTTGTATAAATGACTTTTTTTCTTTTTATTGGGGAGAGCACCTCCCCTTGCACCTCTTTATATTATGGTTATGCATCACAGTAAGTTAGGCAGGAATGAAAGTGGGCATCAAGAAAGATGCCTTTCTCTGTAACAAGAAAAGTAGGAGCTCAAGAGATACCAATATAAAAATACAAGAATGTATTTATTAAAGTATTATATAATGGAGTGTTAATACTATAATTAAAGTTTAACAAACATGTGTTTTGAAGTGTAAAATGATGCAAGCTCAGTACTAAGGTAATGTCATTGGAATACAAATTTAATTACTGACCATGATAGCAAAAAGTAGAATGAGCATGTAAATAATAGAAAAGGATTCAGGTCGAAACCCTGTGTGTACCCTTTATTAACAGTCATAGTGTGTGACTAATTGTTACTGACAAAATGCTGTCTATAGGTAAGGAAGTTCGCAAGCACAGTTAAAGCAGCACCATAAAGATTAAATTTATATAAAATTTTATGACTGAAGGAAGCAGAAGCAGCTGTGAGCTTGACAAGGGGCAGGATGCTAACAAGACTAAAATATGAAAATATGGTGGTTTTAACACAGAGAAGGCAGAATATAGGCCAGAGTGAAAAGATACAAGTATAATGTATTCATTTATCTGTGATACCAGTGGCTGCCAACTCAAGGACTGGACACCCCTGCTCTAAGATTTTTGTTTAATTTATTTTATAACAATTTCAAAATGTTTATTTAATCAAAGACAATACAATCATCACATTATATTACACCTTTCATGTCCTCCAAGCTAACATTTCATCATGAGAGTGGATGAAGGAAAAAAAAAACACAGGCCACAAGGGTAGTTCTAGATTAATATTTAATAACATTAGACTAAATAAATTCAGTAAAAGGACTATTGTTTCCAGCACTGTTCATTCTGCAGAGAGATGAGATTGCACTGCCCTCTATTGGTTATTTTTCAATCAGTGAGTCCAGCTGCTCTTGCAGGGAAGCCAGCTGTTGGAATGGAAACAAAAGATGATTGATGGCTAGCTGTGCTGTTGTACTAATTGTGCTGCTGGACTAAGTAGATAAAGACTAACGTGACTTCCAAAATTATTAGATTTATTTTTCAACATATTTCTTCAAGCATAATATACTGAATATACTGTACATTATTTAGGTTTTTGGATATATCGCATTTTACCTTTTCCATTTCACGTTCTTCTTCACGGATAAAGTCATTCAATAGAGCCTGAAAGCGGGTCTGCAACAGAGAGTGAGAACAGAGAGTGAGAAAGAATAGTTCAATGTTTGACAAATAAATCAAGAGTGAAAAGCAACAAAAAGTAGTGTAGTGCATGTCCGTCCATGTGTATAAAGAGGTATGTCATTATGTTGCTTACTGAAGGGGAACAATCCTAAGACATACAAGCACTGCCTGCTTGGACTAAATTGGACTAAATCATCCAATTACCACTAGGGACTGCTCTGTCCATGGTTGGGGTTAGGGGGCAAAGTGAAAAATGGAAGGAAGTGGCGCGAGTATATTTAGTGCTTTATATTTAGTAGAGTTGGATATGTGGGGATTTACTGGAACTTATTGGTTATTAAGTGTAAGTGAATGGCAGATATACTATATGGTCAGATGCTTGTAAACAACTGAACATCACAGGTATTGTTGCCTATGTGCTTTGGGAACATCCCTTTCCAGATTTTGTCCCAGTTTGCTGTTATAATAACATTCACTCTCTTGGGGAGGCTTTCCATTTTATTTTGGAACATGGCTGTGGGATTTTTTAAGATCATAAGAGCATTAACGAGGTCAGGGAATTACATAAGGAGAGCAGGCCTGGAAGGTTCAGTTAAACTGAGGAAAACTGTAATGCTACAGGATAAATTGTGAAAATTTAAGAACAAAATTGTTCTTAACAGAAAATTGTGTCCACAAACCTTTGGCCATGTTGTGTAAAGTAAGGGGGTAAACAGGTATTTAGGATTTTTTAAATTATTACATATACTTAATTTGCAAATATTCTTTTCAAATTTACACAAAATGGGTGTAGATTTGAATTTGTACATTTATACGTAAATTGTTCAAAGGAGCATTTACACAGTCCTCTAAATAAAATAAAAAGATACTTTCATATTGTACTTGTGCTCCTGAGATTAATGACCAACCATCAAATGTAGATTATTTATTTGTATTATGTTTACAGCAATTAGCACATGCCCACATCCAGAGCAACCACATCCAGAAATGCTATAGTCCTCTATCAAAATCACAGCCTCATGCTAAGTTACTAGGTCTGGAAACAGGAATACAAGCAAAAAAAGTTTGTGAAAACCAGTTGTATATACGTACATATACAGATATAGATAGTGTGTGTAGTGTGTGATAAATTTTCAAATGTCTGAGACAAATTTCTAAAGACAAAGAGTGTACTATGTGTACTATGTGTGTACTATGCATAGTTGATGTGGCAGCCTCACCTTTAGGGCCTGATTCTCGACTTTCATGATCAAATCTTCCTGCTGCTTTTTGCGTGCTCGTGTTTCCTGCAGTTTCGCCTTCAGGTTGTTGATCTGCACCTGGTACTCCATCACTGCAGATTAATGGCAAAGAGTTAAGCCCTCTCTCCAAAGATGTCAAGTCCTATTAATTTAAGGCAATTGGATCTTATGGGCACACCTCTGTTGCAAGTGAAAATAGAAATAACTTCTGATCAGATCAAAAGTGTGACCAGAGAACACAGTGTATTTGTGAAGCTGTTTAATGTGTGCCATGAACTGCAAGCAGTTACAGATTTCAGAGTGCTGTCAGGCACCCAGTTGGACCAGAAGAGATCTGTCAAACCACTGGTTGATGTGTCCTACCAGATGTCTGCTACAGGCACAAGACACATATGAAGCTGCTCAATTTGTTACCCAAATTGCTGAATCTAATAGGCTGGGTTCTGTTTGCCTTCTGATTATCTGCCATTAATCAAACTCCGATCTTAGCAACTAATGCTGAGAATGCACAACCATCATACCTATTTGGTTGTTCCTGTTGTTCTCATCTCTTCCCCCATCAGACTCGTTAAGCTTCTCATTGAGATGACCCACCATGTCATCCTCTGTATCCATGATGTTGAGGTCTTCATCTTCATGCCTGTCACCGTCATCATCCTCATCTTCACTGCTACTGCTGATGTCATTAAATATCTCTCGCAGCTCATCTCGTGGAACTGGAGAAACAATACAAAGAGTCAAATACAGTGTTAGAAATATAAACCTTAGGGTCAATGAATTCCCAGGGCTGAGACTATGTCTTGATGGAAGTGGGTTCATTTTATCAAATCAATTTTGGACACAAACCTATAATTATATGCTGCAATTTAGAACATGTAATGGCCCCTGTTTTATAGCAATAGCAGTGTATATGTTTATGAATTATTCTTTGTAAGTGGAAATTACCTGAAGAGTCATGGCCCTTGTTCCCAGAGGTTCCAGGAGAGGAGTCCAAATTCGACAGCGATAAATTATTATCGATTTCTTTTGTCTCATCCTCAGCAATGACCTCCCATCCTAATAGCTGAGTCAAGGTAACATGCCAGTACTCCCATTTTTGATGTTCTTCATGATGTACCTACCATGCACAATGCATTCTAAATGTGAAATCAGAATTAGAGATGCGAAATGAGGCGATACCTGTTTTTTTAAAATATTTTTTATATTTTCTGTTGTGCATGTGTCAAATTTACTCCACGCTCAAACTTTGCTGCAAATGTTCAAATATATTCTGTTTTCCACCAGCTTGATCCATTAATTGTTGAACACAACACTATGTCTTCAATTAAATATGTACTTTGTCATACTTAATTTTACTACTTAAAGGACTACATAATATTTGACCTGGCTTCATAAGAGTGACACATCTCTCTAATGCTTGCATAATATAGTTAATTTATTATGATATCACTACTACATGTAAGCCCTACAGCTGAACTTTGGCAGCTGGTGTTTAAAATTGTGCATCACATTCAATTAATCTGAAATTAATTCAAAAAATAGCAAATAGGCTAAATGCTAAGCATAACATTATAGAAATATAGCTTATTTGACGGTGTAATGAGTGCCTTGAACATAAGGAAAAGTCACAAAAAAGAGCAAGGGGGACACAAAGGGATACGGACACTGACAGCTTCAGCATCTGTGCTTAGGAGCCTCTTCACCTCTTTTTCCACATCTGGAGACTCTATGTACTGCAAAACAGTTAGCTGTGATGAATCTAAACAAAGTGTGCTTGGGTGCACACACACACTATACATAAAAATGGATACCATAAAAAGAAAAAAAAATACAAGGTTACCTTCTTCTTTGCTGTTTTCCTAAATCGCCTTTTTCTTGTGTTCTTCAGAGGGCAGGTAACTGGAAAGAGACAGAGAATATAATGTTAAATAAGTTTAATCCATCCATAATGTGTATCTATATTTTGTGGGTCTTTTATAACAGGAAGCAGAAACTTACTGCCGTGATTCCAGACAAACTTCTTGTCTTTGTCCTTATCCTTTTTCTTGTTCTTAGAGTCTACAGTCCCAGTGGGCTCCTCTAAAGGAGGGTAAAGGTCTCCATCCAGAGTGCAAACCAACATCTAGAAATTCAAGAGATTTGTATTTCCCCTCAAATTATTAAGATCTTACAGACTAAAGGAATACAAATTATTCAAATGGAGCTGAACCCAGGCTAATATATAGCTGTCTGTTTCTCTGTGGCTTAGTCCTTAATTGTTTTATGTATTTTTGAGGTTTTATTTAAAACATGCATAATGTGAACTAAGGACAAAAAAGAAAGAACAACCCTTTATCTAAGAGTAAACAACAGGAACCCAACTCCTTGAGAGAGGTTGGACTCTCTTCTTCTCTGGAGTGCCCCATGGTGAGAGGCGTCGGGCTGGGGTGGGCTTGCTTATAGCCCCCCAGCTCAGCCGCCATGTGTTGGAGTTTTCCCCGGTAAACGAGAGGGTTGTTTCCTTGCGCCTTCGGGCCGGGGATAGGTGTCTCACTGTTGTTTCGGCTTATGGGCCGAATGGCAGTGTGGAGTACCCAACCTTCTTGGAGACCCTGCGAGGGGTGCTGGAAGGTACTCTGACTGGGGACTCCATAGTTTTGCTGGGGGACTTCAACGCCCATGTGGGCAACGACAGTGATACCTGGAGGGGCGTTATTGGGAGGAACGGCCCCCCTGATCTGAACTCGAGTGGTGTCCTGTTGCTGGACTTCTGTACTAGTCACAGCCTGTCCATAACAAACACCATGTTCAAGCATAAGGGTGTCCATCAGTACACGTGGTACCAGGACACCCTAGGCCGGAGGTCAATGATCGACCTTGTGATCATGTCATCTGACCTTCGGGTGAAGAGAGGGGCGGAGCTGTCAACCGATCACCACCTGGTGGTGAGTTGGATCCGCTTGCGGAGGAGGATGCCGGAAAGACTTGGCAGGCCCAAACGTATTGTGAGGGTCTGTTGGGAACGTCTTGCTGATCCCTCTGTTAGGGGGGTCTTCAACTCCCACCTCCGGGAGAGTTTCAACCAGATCCCGAGGGAGGTTGGGGACATTGAGTCTAAGTGGAACATGTTCTCCACCTCCATTGTTGACGCGACCATCCGGAGCTGTGGCCGTAAGGTCTCTGGTGCCGGTTGCGGCGGCAATCCCCGAACACAGTGGTGGACACTGGAAGTAAGGGATGCCGTCAAGCTGAAGAAGGAGTCCTATCGAGCCTGGTTGGCTCGGGGGACTCCTGAGGCAGCTGAGGCATACCGGCAGGCCAAGCGAACTACAGCCATGGTGGTCTCGGAAGCAAAAACTCGGGTCTGGGAGGAGTTCGGTGAGGCCATGGAGAAGGACTATCGGACGGCCTCGGGGAAATTCTGGCAGACCGTTCAGCGCCTCAGAAAGGGTAAGCAGCTCTCTGCCAACACTGTTTATGGTGGAGGTGGAGAGTTGCTGGTCTCGACTGGGGATATTGTCGGACGGTGGAAGGAATACTTCGAGGATCTCCTCAACCCTACTGACACGCCTTCTGTAGAGGAACCAGAGGCCGAGGACTCAGAGGTAGATTCATTCATCACCCAAGCTGAGGTCACTGAGGTAGTTCAGCAGCTCCTTGGTGGCAAGGCACCGGGGATGGATGAGATTCGCCCTGAGTACCTTAAGTCTCTGGATGTTGTGGGGCTGTCTTGGCTGACACGTCTCTGCAACATAGTGTGGCGGTCAGGGACAGTGCCTCTGGACTGGGCGACCGGGGTGGTGGTCCCTCTTTTAAGAAGGGGGACCGGAGGGTGTGTTCCAACTATAGGGGGATCACACTCCTCAGCCTCCCAGGGAAAGTCTATTCCAGAGTACTGGAGAGGAGAGTCCAACCGTTAGTTGAACCTCGGATACAGGAGGAGCAATGCGGTTTTCGAACTAGTCGTGGAACACTGGACCAGCTCTATACCCTCCACAGGGTGCTCGGGGGTTCGTGGGAGTTTGCCCAACCAGTCCACATGTGTTTTGTGGACTTGGAGAAGGCTTTCGACCGTGCCCCTCGTGGCATTCTGTGGGAGGTGCTCTGGGAGTACGGGGTCCATGGCCCTCTGTTAAGGGCTGTTCGGTCTCTGTATAACCGGAGCAGGAGCTTGGTTCGCATTGCCGGCTGTAAGTCAGATCTGTTCCCAGTGCATGTTGGGCTCCGACAGGGCTGTCCTTTGTCACCGGTTCTGTTCATTGTTTTTATGGACAGAATTTCTAGGCGCAGCCAGGGGCTGGAGGGAGTCCGGTTTGGGGACCACAGGATTTCATCGCTGATTTTTGTAGATGATGTTGTCCTGTTGGCCTCTTCAGGCCTGGACTTACAGTATGCACTGGGGCGTTTTGCAGCTGAGTGTGAAACGGCTGGGATGAGGGTCAGCACCTCCAAATCCGAGGCCATGGTTCTCGACCGGAAAAAGATGGCTTGCACCCTTCAGGTTGGAGGGGAGGTCCTTCCTCAAGTGGAGGAGTTTAAGTATCTCGGGGTCTTGTTCACGAGTGAGGGAAGGATGGATCGTGAGATTGACAGACGGATCGGTACAGCGGCAGCAGTAATGCGGTCTATGTACCGGTCTGTTGTGGTGAAGAAGGAGCTGAGCCGGAAGGCGAAGCTCTCGATTTACCAGTCAATCTACGTTCCTACTCTCACCTATGGTCATGAGCTCTGGGTCATGACCGAAAGGGTAAGATCCCGGATACAAGCGGCCGAAATGAGCTTCCTCCGTAGGGTGGCGGGGCGCTCCCTTAGAGATAGGGTAAGGAGCTCTGTCACCCGGGAGGAGCTCGGAGTAGAGCCGCTGCTCCTCCACATCGAAAGGGGGCAGTTGAGGTGGCTCGGGCATCTGTTTCGGATGCCTTCGGGACGTCTCCCTGGAGAGGTGTTCCGGGCATGCCCCACCGGGAAGAGGGCCCCGGGGAACACCCAGGACACGCTGGAGAGACTATGTCTTTCGGCTGGCCTGGGAACGCCTCGGGGTCCCTCCGGAAGAGCTGGAGGAAGTGACTGGGGAAAGGGAGGTCTGGGCATCCCTACTTAGACTGCTACCCCCGCGACCCGGCTCCGGATAAGCGGAAGACAATGAATGAATGAATGAATAAACAACAGGACAAAAAAGTCTCTAGTACCATAGAGATTAAATCAGTCATTAGTCAAGGGAATGTTGTTAAATCCTATGTAACTATGTTTTTGTGAAAAATTGTTTGTCTGGCCACACAAAATATAAACCATTATAATTACTCAACTCTAATTTGTTACATCATAATTTTAATGATCATTTAATCAATATTCATTCAAGTAATTATGTACATAGCTGACTGATGTCACTGTTAAGAAAGCAAAAGACACATATTTAGGAATGCTAAATCTTTTTTTATTAATTACACTGGACACTGAAAAGGTAAATCTGAAAGCTTGTATTGCTCTGGATTCAAACCATAAAGCTGACTTACAGTTAAGTCCTAAGTGAAGCCTCAGTTTGGCACATTCTCAACTCAAACGTGCATGATGAAATGACAAGGAAAACTCTGAAATTTTAGGAGTAATATGGTCTATACTGATGTAGACAGAATTTGTTTGCTACAGTAAGGATAAACTGCATGTTCTGCTTTTGTTTCCCTGAACCTTACAGTCTGTCTTATGACATGCATCAAATTTAAGGAAGTGACAGAAAAAGAGTTGAACAAGAATACTTGGAATAGTTTCTTCTGGATCACCAAGAGTTTAATCCTGCATTGTGATCTGTTAATCCCTTTAGTGCTATTAGTTCCATTTGGGCAGAGATTTAGGTGAGGAAACTTGGTTATGTTCTCTAGGAAAACCATGTTATGTACAGCAATTAAAAACTTTTGTGTCTACATCTTATCTGAAACAGCAGAATCTTTCTAATTATCATTACTATTAAAAATATGTGCAAAGTGTTAGATCTCACACTTAATTGCAGGGCTATTATAAATATTATTTGTTGTTTGTTTTGTCTTTCATCCAAAACAGTGCCCTTTTGGATGAAGTGCCATTTTTGATCGTCAGCAAAAAATGGTCAAAAACATTACTTTTTATCTGAACTTTTCTGCTTGCACCCCTAGTAAATTTAGTTAATGTTAGTTAAACAACAGTGGTGATCGCAGTCTAACATATCATCATCAAAACAGCAACTTAAGCGATATCTTTTGGAAGAATGGTATTCATCTCTTCAGCACAGTTCCAGAGACTTCAAGGCCCACTGAAGTTGTTCTGGTATCTCATGGTGGACCAAGACCTTACTAAGACACTTTCTGCTGATTTAACACAATTTACCTACTGATGGTGCATTCTATAATACCTTATACTGTAACTAAACCATGTACTTAAACCATTTATATACAATGATCTATAACATTAAAACCACCTGCCTAATATTGGGTAGCTTATGCTTGTCCCTCAGATGCTCATTTTACTTAGGATCTGGGTAATTCAGAGGCCAAGTAAACACCTTGAACGCTCTGTCATGTTCCTTAAAGCATTCCTTTTTGCAGTGTGGTAGGGCACATTATCCTGCTGAAACAGGGCCACTGTTTTTAAGATACTTTGATACAGATAATTTGTCACTGTATAAAATACAGTGACTAGGTTATACTGTTCTATTTTAATTACTCGACAAGTCGTTTCTCCAGTGCAGATAGCATACCAAAAAGGTAATACCATATTTCAGTTTGCTCTCTATTGAGCTGTGTAGGGAGTCTGGCCTGTATTTTCATTAGGGAAGACTTTTGCCATAAAAGGTTGTACTTGGTTTACAACAGTGTAGGTAGGTGGTAGAATGAATGCCAGGACCACTGGTGTCCCATAAGCATCAGAGCATCTCACGTTGTATTAGATCGCACCAGGACACACTGTGGGAAAAAGGCCAGATGGTTCCCCAGGTTGGCGGTGCACACATACCCAGTCATCCACAGGATCTAAACAAAATGTGTTTCATCACACTAGGCTTCATTCTTTCTGGTCCACTTCCAATGCTCATGTGGACATTGTAGACACCTTTCTACCATAGCCTACCTTAACTATTTTTGTAGTGTATTATTCTCTGGTGAGTCCAGCTTCACAGTCTTTCCCAAATCTGGGAGAGTTATAGTGTGGAGAAGCCCCAACACAGCTTTACCAACTGGACTATTACATGACCAGCGTGAAATACAGGGTCTATCATTGATACTTTGGGCTGCAATGTCATGATACTCCTTGTGGTGGTGCCATGTTTCAAAGTGATAATGCACCAATACACACAGCAAGACTGGTGACAGAGTGGTTTGATTAACATGAAAGTGAAACCGAATATCTCCAATGGCCTGCACAGTTCCCAGATAGTCATATTATTGAGTGTTATTATTGAGTCACTTTGGGGTTTATTAGAGTGAGTAAGGTAAAAATAAGTAAGATAAAAAAATATAATAGTAAAGTGAGTAAGGAAAAAATTTCCTCCATCAGTGACCTGGCAGAATGGCTTAAATCCCTTAGCCACTGTACAGGACCTTTTTTTTGTCATTCCTGACAAATTGATAAATGACAATGATAAATTATTGTGGTCTAATACCGGGTGTTTCAGTTTCATTGTCCAATTCCTGTATATACATATAGACAAACTCATGAACAGTCTGAGGAACATGACAAAGGTGTACTCATTTGAGCTATTTAGGCAGCACAAGGAAATTAAAACAATATTAGGTGTTTTTAATTTTATCAGTTGTATATATTCACTTTTGGATAGACTTTAGCCCAGAATAATACAATTTACACGTTTAATCTGTACTACACTGCCCATATATTTTTGGATGTCCTGTATCTTTCATTCCCCTGTGTATGTGTATATGGATGAGATGATAATATAAACAACTTGAATTAATTAAGTATGTCGTAAGTTATACTAAGACGAATAAAAGAGTAAGACTGACATGCTGGCTGAACTACTAATGAAGCAAAAGTTTTCTTTAAAAAGGTAGCTGGTGTTACCTGACAGACATCAGCAGTCTTATAAAAAGTCTTCTTGTCAACTGTTTTTAAGGACTCCAGGATGCAGGGTAAATCTACTAATTTACAAGCTAAAGGGACGCGGTCCACTCTAACAATTCCATGGCGGCCATCAGCTAAGAAATAGAACAAAGTGTTACAAAGTAATTAATGTTTGCTTTTTCTAAAAATTCTTCAATTACTACAAATATATTTTTTAAATTACAATCTTCAAATGAATAATAAATAATATTGTTATATGTCATCAGTCTTTCCATAAAGGCAT
>JAUCMX010000009.1:12828697-12976197 GCA_033459395.1 Hemibagrus guttatus | reverse complement strand
CTCAATTATTCATTCATTGTCTACCACTTATCCGATCTATTCTCGGGTCACGGGGAGCCTCAGGCGTCATTGGGCATCGAGGCAGGATACACCCTGGACAGAGTGCCAACCCATCGCAGGGCACACACACACACACACACACACACACACACACACACACACACACACACACACACACACACACACACACACAGTCACACACTACAGACAATTTAGAGATGCCAATCAACCTACAATGCATGTCTTTGGACCGGGGGAGGAAACCAGAGCACCCGGAGGAAACCCCCGAGGCACGGGGAGAACATGCAAACTCCACACACACATGGCGGAGGCAGGAATCAAACCCCAACCCTGGAGATGTGAGGCAAACGTGCTAACCACCAAGCCCCCGTGCCCCCCTCATCTCAATTATTCTTTACCAAAATCTAAATGTTATTCACACAATAGCACACTGTCCAAGTATACTCAAAGCACTGAAAATTTACCTATTTCTTAGATAGATAGATAGATAGATAGATAGATAGATAGATAGATAGATAGATAGATAGATAGATAGATAGATAGATAGATAGATAGATAGATAGATGTGTATGTGTATAATATATATGTGTATAATATATGTATAACCCATATAAGAATTTCTAGTTAGTTAGTTAGTTAGTTAGTTAGTTAGTTAAATTTATTTTTGTTGCTGTTTTATACTTGACACAATTTCATGTAAGTTGTTTTTTGGCATGAGTTAAAAAGAGTAAGAATAAAAAAGATTAATCTCAGATGCTCTGTTAATTATTTGAATTAGGCTTAATGAAAACAATGAAGTGTACATGATACACAAGGGTCCGTTCCTGCAGCCCAGTGGATGTCCTTTTGCAGTCTGTTTCTGACTCTGTGCTACTGGCTGTCTATTGCCTGATACCTCATCTGTGGAAACATTTCAAAACTGTTTATGAAATCCAAAGGTGACAAATGCTGAATATATATGGGGATATGGAGAGTTATTTAAAATAAGTTTACAAATAGTAGTAATTATGCAAAAAAAAACAACTACATATATATATATATATATATATATATATAATATATATATATATATATATATATATACAAAATAATAAAATATACAAAATAATATACATTTTAAGGCTGAAATTATGCTATGTGAACTACCCAAAGTAACTACCATTATGTATTATTATTACTATTATTTATTTTTATTTTTTATAATTAACTATATTTTTATTTATTAGGTACTGAACAATGCTCATCAGCAAGTTTACTGCACAGCAGAGAAACAATGTGGTGGAATTTTACAAATTGGCTTAAAAAAGATTTGCCTTGACTTTGTGATTTTGTGATGCAGCCTTTGTCCTAGCAGAAGCTTGATAATGAGGAAAAGACTGATTTTCCTCAAGTGTTTTAGTTTACAAATGTTTTAATTGTGTGTGGAATCATTTAGTAGGCAGTTTAAGTAACTGTCACGCTTCATCTGAGATCTGACCACAAGAGGGAGCCCTCGCCCGACTTTTGATGCGCTTCCGTGTTTCCGCACAAGCATAAATATGGAGCGCACGTCCTGCTCTATGCGAAGTATCGTCCTTCGTGACTACTAAGCGTTTGCCTCGTGCTTTTGGATCATGCTAACTCTGGATTGTTATTTGGTTTTCGATCTCTGCTCTTGCAGAGATCTTTGATCTAGATTTTGTTTGACTGTGTTTGACCGTGTTTGACCTAGGACTGTTTTCCGGACTTTGTCTTTGCTTTTTCAAATCAACTTTATTGAAAAATATTTTTCAGGGCATTACATCGTAAATCATTATCTTTACAAAAATCAAATGTACACTACATATAGATAGTACAAATTCTTACGTCATATAATCAAACATAAAAATACAAAGCAATGTTTTCACGTTCCTTCTATAATGAAATCATAAGTATATACATAATTTCCTCTTATAATTTAAATCTTAACGAGATACCAAGGAAATTTATTTTTTGTCCTTTGTCTTTGCCTCGCCCTTTGGATTTGTTTGTATTGTCGCTTCGGATTTTGGTTACGACCTCTTCGCCTGCCCGACTACGTCTCTCTCTCTCCGCCCCTCCCCTACTCCAGCCCCGCGCATGGATCCGGCTGCTGCTGCCGCCGCTGGCGGACAACCGTCGCAGTAACAGTTGACAATCTAGCAATGACGACAATTTACATAACATAAACCCTTAGATACTGTTTGGGTCAAAACTGGTTCCTTTTGACATTCCTTTAGACAGTGAAACTACCATAAATAGGTTTCTTACCATTTTATTCAGAGTAAAGTTTCAGTTAAGAAATGTGTGTAGTTAGATATAAACTGATTATCACTGCTTATTTTAAGTTCCGTGTCACTAAAACAATAACACATGATGTTTCTGGATTGTTACCTAAACTAACTAGCTGGTTAACAAATAAAATTTGTTGATTTTTTTTTTTTTTTTTTTTCTGGAAAGAAGCTAGCCATTGTGTCAATGTACTAATTGCTAATAAAACATAAAAAATTAAAAAGAGAACTTTGCACTTATTTGCATATTTCAAACACTAATTTATTTACAATATAAATCATTTATAGCTTATAGCTATAAAGTCATAGCTTATAACTTAACAATTAGTGTTTTTTAAATTGTATTAGATCATGCGGAAGGCCCGGGTTCGATTCTAGCCAATGCCTCAACCCCAGCTACTGGATGCAGTGCCGGTCCCAAGCCCGGAAAAATGGGAGGGTTGCGTCAGGAAGGGCATCCGGCGTAAAACATTTGCCAAGTTGTTGTGCAGACCAGTTGGTCCGCTGTGGCGACCCCGAACAGGGAGCAGCCGAAAGCATTAGATAGCTTATTAGATCGCTGTTCCTTCTGTAGGATGTGTGAGACATTTATGAAACAACATTGTAGCATGAAATAATAGCTAAGCATGCCCCTGTATTCAGCTGTATGTATTGTATATATTCTAGATTATTCATAGAGACATAAATGATACATTTACAAATTAATCTCTAAAGATATGAGACCTTGAGAGGAACCCATCCTCATCTGGGTGACACCGGTTAGTGTGATTATAAATAAGTTTCCTTTCTATAACTATACTATATGGTACTATGCTATACTAATATATGTATATATGTTCTATATGGCCATCTTCTTGGCTTCTAAATGTTACCAGCCACAATGATCACATGTATCTTTAGGCTGTCCATGTGGGGCCATCCTAAGCAACAGTAAGTGTTTTCCAAATCATGAGAACTCCAATCAGAAGTAGGAGATTATTCACAGAAGGCTTCAATAAACAGATATTTTTCAGCATAGACTTGAACTCTGAGACTGTCTCTCAGATTGTGAGTCTCAATCACTAATTGGAAGACAATTCCATAACTGTGGGGCTATGCAAGAGAAAGCCCTGCCCCCTGCTGTAGCCTTCATTATTCAAGGAAGAAATTGCTTGCACCTCTGTTTGAAGTAGTTTTGGCAGATCATAAAAAAAAAGAAAACCTCAGGTACTGCAGCACGAGTCTATTTAGTGATTTGAACATAACAGTAGTAATTAACAATCTAATCCTTGGTGTTTACATTTACTGAATTTGGCAGATGCCCTTATCCAGAGCAATGTACAAAAGTGCTTTGAAGTCTCCATCAATTAATTCATCAATACTGGTTGACTAGGGAACCATCAGTCAAAACACTGTTGGGAGGAAATGTAATATTTTTATTATTATTTATAAACATCCATCCATTGTCCATACCTGCTCATCCTACTACTGGGTCACAGGGAACCTGGAGCCTATGGGCAGGGTACACCCAGGGCAGGGTGCCAGTCTATCACAGGGTCCAATCACACACACTCAATTTAGAGATGCCATTCAACCTACAATGCATGTCTTTGTATGTATGATGGTTTCCAGGGGAGGAAACCAAAGTACCCGGTGAGAACATGCAAACTCCCCACACACGGCAGAGGCGGAAATCGAACCCCCAACCCTGGAGGTGTGACGCAAACCACCAAGCCACCGTACCCTCCTTATTTCTAAAACAAACACGAAAAAATAAGTAAACGCTAGTTTTAAGTATTTCAGGAAGAGGTGTTCACCCGTCAAAAACAGTCAGTGATGTTCAGGCGTCGACGGGAAGCTCGTTCCACCAAATAGGTGCCAAACAGAGAAGAGTCTCATTTAGTACCTACCTTGTACCCTGAGAAATAGTAGGACCAGTCAAGTAGCACTAGAAGATCTGAGGTAGTTTGGTGCAGTGCGAGGAGTGATGAGAGCTATGAGGTAAGAGGGTGCTGGTCCATTTTTGGCTTTCTAGGCAAACATCAGTGTTGTGAATCTGATACATGCAGCTACTGGAAGCCAGTTTCAGGAGCACAGCAATGGGGTGGTGTGGAAGAATTTGTCCATGTTGAACACAAGTCACGCAGTTGCATTCTGAATCATTTTCAGAGGTTGAATTGCATTCAGAGGTAGACCTTCCAGCAGAGAGTTGCAGTAACCTTGACATGACAAGAGACTGGCATGTAGTTTTTCAGTGAAAGCCAGGAGAAATGCCACTGTGATGCTTGGGTAATTGAGGTAAATGACCTTGGTGTTCAGATCCAACGAATGTCACCACTGATCTTTCATCAGCTGCCTGTGAGCTGAGTGCTAGCCACAAGTCTGGCTCACCTGTTGCATCCATGTTGGGTCAAAGTGTTCTGTCACAAAATGAAGACTGAGACAGATGTAACTGCAGGTGGGATAGTTATATTAAATGAAAACTGACAGTCTAAATCACTAAGCAAATTCAAAATTAGAGGAACAGACACAAGTCAGACAATTGGCAAACAGGGCAAACTAAATCAGGCAAAATCACAGAAACTACAAAACAGGATAAAAAAACAGATAAGCAAACCTATAAACAAGGCTTGTTTCATCACTAGATCACAAAGTAAGCTGAGTGTATACTTCACAAGGTTGTGGTGGATTAAAGTGTCTTTTTAAAGTGTGACTGAAGGTATGTGTGTGATTGGGAACAGGAGAGTCTAAAAGTCTGGTGACAGGTGATTAACAGTCTGGTGACTATGTACAAGGTACTGTGTGTGTGCGTGTGTGCGTGTGTGCGTTTTCGGAAGTGGAGTCCAGTGTGTCCATGTTTGTAGGATGGAAGTCTTAATATGTGTTTTGGATATTTTATTTTATTTATTTAATTTCACTTCATTTTATTTTAGACATTGTTGTAACCCTTAAAGTAAAACAGCAGGCAAAGTAGGTCTGTGAGCCTTAAGTTAATTCGTGCTGTCAAACAACATGCATTTATTAGTTATGGACTGAAGAAAAAATTTAGTAAACAAAGCTTTGATTTATTTTATGAATGACTTTTGCTATAACTGAGGAATGATCTGCCTCTCCCTATCTTCTGCATCCTCAACACTTGCAACCACTAGCTTCATATCCTCATTTATTACATCGATATACCTCCTCTTTGGTCTACCTTTTTGCCTCCTGCCTGGCAGCTCCATGTCCAACATTCTACTACCAATATACTCACTCTCCCTCTTCTGAACATGTCCAAACCATCTTAATCTGGCCTCCCTAATTTTGTCCCCCAAACGTCCAACATGAGCTGTCCCTCTGATGTACTCGTTCCTAATCCTGTCTAACCTTGTCACTCCCAAAGAGAACCTCAACATCTTCAGCTCTGCTACCTCTAGCTCTGACTCCTGTCTCTTCCTCAGTGACACTGTCTCTAAACCATGGCCGGTCTCACCACTGTCTTGTACACCTTCCCCTTGATTCTTGCCGATATTTTTCTATCACAAAGAACTCCCGACACCTTTCTCCACCCATTCCAACCTGCTTCACTTCTTTACCTCTTTCCCACACTCTCCATTATTCTGGACTGCTGAACCCAAGTACTTAAACTCCAATACCTTCTTCACCTCTTCAACCTGTAACCTTACTGTTCCACTTCTGTCCCTTTCATTCACACACATGTACTCAGTCTTAAAACTTAACTTTCATTCCTATTCTCTCCAGCGCAAGCCTCCACCTCTCCAGGTTTTCCTCCACCTGCTCCCTGCTCTCACTACAAATCACAATGTCATTTGCAAACATCATCGTGCAAGGAGACTCCTGCCTGACCTCCTCTGACAACTGGTCCATCACTATAGCAAACAGGAAGGGGCTCAGAGCTGATCCCTGATGCAGTCCCACCTCCACTTTGAACTCCTCTGTCTGACCTACAGCACACCTCACCACTGTCCTGCTCTTCGCATACAGTGGGGCAAAAAAGTATTTAGTCAGCCACCAATTGTGCAAGTTCTCCCACTTAAAAAGATGAGGGAGGCCTGTAATTTTCATCATAGGTACACTTCAACTATGAGAGACTCAACACGGAGAAAATCCGTGTTGCCCAGTGACAGCCCCAAAACATCACTGCTCTAGAGGAGATCTGCATGGAGGAATGGGCCAAACTACCAGCAACAGTGTGTAAAAACCTTGTGGCGACTTACAGAAAACGTTTGACCTCTGTCATTGCCAACAAAGGGTATATAACAAAGTATTGAGATGAACTTTTGTTATTGACCAAATACTTATTTTCCACCATAATTTGCAAATAAATTCTTTAAAAATCAGACAATGTGATTTTCTGGATTTTTTTTTCTCATTCTGTCTCTCATAGTTGAAGTGTACCTATGATGAAAATTACAGGCCTCTCTCATCTTTTTAAGTGGGAGAACTTGCACAATTGGTGGCTGACTAAATACTTTTTTGCCCCACTGTACATGTCCTGCACCACTCTGACATACTGTCTGACATACTTCTCTGCTACTCCTGACTTCCTCATACAGTACCACAGCTCTTCTCTTGGCACCCTGTCATACGCTTTCTCCATGTCTACAAACACAGTACAACTCCCTCTGACCATCCCTATACTTCTCCATCAAAATTCTCAGGGCAAAAATAGCATCTGTTGTGCTCTTTCTGGGCATGAAGCCATACTGCTTCTCACAAATTTCTACTACCTTCCTTAACCTAGCTTCCACTACTCTTTCCCTTAGCTTCATTGTATGGCTCATCAACTTTATCCCCCTATAGTTGCTGCAACTCTGCACGTCAACCTTATTCTTAAAGATCGGCACTAATACACTTCTTCTCCATTCCTCAGTCTCTAAAACCCTGTTAAACAAATTAGTTAAAAATTCCACTGTTTCCAACTTTATGTGGTTCCTGTGGTTCCTATTGGCCCCTATCTTTGTTAAATGCTGATGTTAAAGTTCTGGCAAAAACTATAGCTATGCACCTAGAGAGGGTGTTGCCCAGCATTATTTCCGAGGAGCAAAACGGTTATATCAAGGGACGTCATTTATTTTTTAATACTCGTACTATTTTAAATAATATTCACACAGCACATTCTGAGAAGGTACCTTAGATTGTTATTTCAATGGACACTGAAAAAGCATTTGATAGGGTAGAATGTTAGTATTTATTTGCTGTATTAAAAAAAATTTGGTTTTGATATTAAATTTATTAGCTGGGAGAAATTACTTTATACAGTGGTGTGAAAAAGTTTTGGCCCTGATTTCTTATTTTTTTGCATGTTTGTCACACTTTAATGTTTCAGATAATCAAACATATTTAAATATTAGTCAAAGATAACACAAGTAAACACATCATGCAGTTTTTAAATGAAGGTTTTTATTATTAAGGGAAAACAAAATCCAAAACTACATGGCCCTGTGTGAAAAAGTGTTTGCCCCCTAAGTCTAATAACTGGTTGGGCCACCCTTAGCAGCAACAACTGCAATCAAGCATTTTCCATAACTTGTAATGAGTCTGTTACAGCGCTATGGAGGAATTTTGGCCCACTCATCTTTGCAGAATTGTTGTAATTCAGCCACATTGCAGGGTTTTCGAGCATGAACCACCTTTTTAAGGTCATGCCACAGCATCTCAATTGGATTGAGGTCAGGACTTTGACTAGGCCACTCCAAAGTCTTCATTTTGTTTTTCTTGAGCCATTCAGAGGTGGACTTGCTGGTGTGTTTTGGATCAGAAGTTTGCTTCAGTTTGAGGTCACAAACCTACCGATGTATCAGTCTGTAAAAGGTTATAAAGCCATTTCTAAAGCTTTGAAACTGCCGCGAAACACAGTGAGAGCCATTATCTACAAATGGCGAAAATATGGAACAGTGGAGAACCTTCCCAGGAGTGGCCGGCAGACCAAAATTACCCCAAGAGCGCAGCGACAACTCATCCAGGAGGTCACAAAAGACCCCACAACAACATCCAAAGAACTGCAGGCCTCACGTGCCTCAGTTAAGGTGAGTGTTCATGACTCCACCATAAGAAATTGACTGGGAAAAAATGGTTTGCATGGCAGAGTTCCAAGACGAAAACCGCTGCTGAGCAAAAACAACATAAAGGCTCGTCTCAGTTTTGCCAGAAAACATCTTGATGATCCCCAAGGCTTTTGTGAAAATACTCTGTGGACTGACAAGACAAAAATTTTACTTTTTGGAAGGTCTGTGTCCCATTATGTCTGGCGTAAAAGTAACACCGCATTTCAGAAAAAGAACATCATACCAACAGTAAAATATGGTTGTGGTAGTGTGATGGTCTGGGGCTGTTTTGCTGCTTCAGGACCTGGAAGACTTGCTGTGATAAATGGAACCATGAATTCTGCTGTCTACCAAAAAATCCTGAAGGAGAATGTCTGGCCATCTGTTTGTGACCTCAAGCTGAAGCGAACTTGGGTTCTGCAGCAGGACAATGATCCAAAACACACCAGCAAGTCCACCTCTGAATGGCTGAAGAAAAACAAAATGAAGACTTTGGAGTGGCCTAGTCAAAGTCCTGACCTCAATCCGATTGGGATGCTGTGGGATTACCTTAAAAAGGGTTCATGCTCGAAAACCCTCCAATGTGGCTGAATTGCAACAATTCTGCAAAGATGAGTGGGCCAAAATTCCTCCACAGCGCTGTAACAGACTCATTGCAAGTTATCGAAAACACTTGATTGCAGTTGTTGCTGCTAAGGGTGGCCCAACCAGTTATTAGGCTTAGGGGGCAAACACTTTTTCACACAGGGCCATGTAGTTTTGGATTTTGTTTTCCCTTAATAATAAAAACTTCCATTTAAAAACTACATGATGTGTTTACTTGTTATCTTTGACTAATATTTAAATGTGTTTGATTATCTGAAACATTAAAGTGTGACAAACATGCAAAAAAATAAGAAATCACACCACTGTACATCACCTCAAGCCAGCATTCAAACAAAAAAATGTGCGCTCAGAGTATTTTTCATTGGAACGTGGGACACATCAGGGCTGCCCTCTGTCTCCATCTTTATTTGCCTTGGCCATTGAACCATTGGCCATTTCATTGCGAACCTCTACTTTATTAAAGGGTGTCATTAGAAATGGAGTAATTGTATGCAGACGATTTATTGCTCTATGTATCTGATCCTGTATCTGGTCTGCCCGTTGTCTTGTCCACTCTTGGTACATTCAGCTCCTTTTCTGGATATAAATAAAATTTTCAGAAGAGTGAATGTTATCCAATCAAGACAACTGCTTTGCAACTTAAGCACCTGGACATGCCCTTCAAAATCAGTCCCACTGGATTTAGGTACCTTGCTATTAATGTGACAAGTACATTCTCAGGTCTTTTTTCTGCGAACTTTACTCCACTTAAATGAAGTTTGATCTTCATAGATGGAATAATCTGCCTTTGTCTCTGATTGGGAAGATTAATGCTATTAAAATGAATGTTCTGCCTAAATTCCTCTTTTTATTTCTAACAATCCCATTGCTCTTACCTAAACACTTCTTTGACTCAATAGATAAAATGATTAATTCTTTCGTTTGGTCTCGGGGGATCTCCCAGGTTGCATAAATCATTACTTCAGAGATGTAAGTCCAGCAGTGGTCTGGCACTACCACATTTTCAGTTTTATTACCGGGCAGCACACATTCATAAGATATGGTGCTGGGTTGCCCTGCCTGTTTCCCGGTTCTGCCTTTGATTGCCATTTTTTTGGATTTGTTTGTTACTTTCTGGTGTTTCAGCTTTTTGACCCTTGCTTGTTTTACGACCACGAGTTTGCCTACCGTGTTTAAGAAATATCTGCATGATGGACTCTACACCTTCCACCTCGAGTGCTTCCTCACTTGTTCTTCCTCATTCTCTATATTTGCTCTTATATAGTATAGTTATATATATATCTCTTAATACTCCTTACTACGAACATTGAGAACCCTGAAACCAATACCATAATCACACTTCCCAGAGAATACAGTGACCTACAGGAGGTATTCAGCAAAGAAAGTGCCACACACCTCCCACCACGTCAACCCTGGGATTGTGCCACTGACCTCTTCCTCAATGCCATGCCGCCCAAAAGTCGAGCCTACCCGCTTTCTCTTCCCGAAACCAAGGCTATGGAGGATTACATCAAGGACGCGCTAGCGGCTGGTTATATCCACCCATCTACATCTCCGGTGGCGGGCTTCTTTGTGGAAAAAAAGGATGGCAGTCTCCGTCCCTGCATAGATTACCGAGGACTCAATGCCCTTACTTTATGCTATCCTTACCCCCTTCCTTTGGTCCCTGCCACCTTAGAACAACTACAGGGGGCCCACGTCGACTCCAAACTTGAGCTCCGCAGCACATATAGTATTATACGTATCAGAGAGGGGGACGAATGGAAAACACATCACAAGGCTATTATGAGTACTTGGTCATGCCTTACGGTCTCACCAATGCCCCCGCCATGTTCCAGTCCCTGATCAATGAAATATTCCGTGACATGCTCAATCAGTTTGTTATAGCATATATTGATGATATCCTCATTTACTACAAGTCCAGGGAAGAACATGTAACCCATGTGTGAACCGAACTCGCTCGCCTGAAACAGCACCACCTCTATGTTAAATTAGAGAGCGTTTCTGGGATATTTTCTTTCACCCGAGGGGGTCGAAATAGATCAGAGCAAGGTGAAAGCAGTCACAGACCATCAAAGAGTTGCAATGCTTCCTGGGCTTTGCTAACTTCTACAGAAGATTCATTAGGAACTACAGTAGTGTGGCTAGCCCCCTGACATCCTTACTCAGAGGCAAGCCAAAAAACCTTGCCTGGTCTGAATCGGCTCGTAAAGCATTTGAAAAACTCAAGAACAGCTTCACAACAGCACCCATACTGTGTCACCCTGACCCCGACACCCCATTTGTGGTAGAAGTTGACGCCTCCAGCTCAAACTTCACCCTTGTGCTTTCTTTTCCAGGAACTCACCCCAGCGGAGGCTAATTAGGATGTGGGGAACCGAGAACTCCTTTCTATTAAAGCAGCACTGGAAGAATTTGTCATTGGCTAGAAGGGGCCCGTCATCCATTTCTCGTCATCACTGATCACCATAATCTCGAGTACCTCCGGGGAGCCAAAAGCCTGAATCCCCGCCAAGCTTGATGGGTGCTCTTCTTCACCAGATTTCAGGTGGTGAAGAAGATCGCTTCTATAAAGCATGCAAGCTCATCCCTCTAATGGGTTTACCCACCACAGTTGAGATGGCCACCACCCTGTTCCACCACATGTTTCGGAACTATGGACTAGCTGAAGATATAGTCTCCAATCGGGGCCCTCAGTTCACTTCCTGAGTGTGGACGGCATTCTGTGAGAGGCTGGGGATCAGTGTGAGTTTGAGTTCAGGCTACCATCCTCAGTCTAATGGCCAAGTGGAGCGGCTTAACAAAGAGATAGGGAGGTTCCTTCAGACACACGTCCACCGGCTTGACTCCCTTCCAGTGTGTTTTAGGCTTTCAGCCCCCCCTGTTTCCATGGTTTGAGGAGACTTCTGATGTCCTAGCAGTGGATGACTGGGCTAGAAGAAGTCAAGAGGTCTAGAACAGGGCCCATGTTCATCGTAAAAGAGCCATCTGACAACAAAGAATGCAAGCCAACCATTGTCGCCAACAGTATCCGGCTTACCAAGTGGGCCAACGGGTCTGGCTCTCTACTAGGAATCTGCGGCTCCACCTCCCATGCCGGAAGCTTACCCCCTGTTTTATTGGGCCCTTTGAAATTGTCCGACAGGTTAACCTGGTCTCCTATCGTCTCCAGCTCCCCCCCCTCGTATCGCATCTCACCCACCTTCCACGTCTCACTGCTTAAACCTGTCCACGAATCTCCTCTGACCAGGCACCCAGCCATCGAACCCCCGCCTCCGCTGGATGTGGATGGATCCCTTGAATATCAGGTATGGACCCTGTTGAATTCCAGATGGGTAAGGAACCGCCTCCACTACCTGGTCGATTGGGAGGGCTACGGCCGGGAGGAACGCTCCTGGGTTGATGCCACTGATATCCTGGACCCCTCATTGACTGAGGAGTTCCACCTTACACACCCTCACAGACCAGCTCCTCGCTCCAGGAGGCGGCCACGGTGAAGGGGGGGTTGTTGGGGGCTCTGTCACGTCCCGTCTGAGCTCTGAACACCAGAGGGAACCCTCCCCCGAGTTTTGAGACAATCATGTGACTCGCTTCATTGTTTCCACACGGACATAAAAGCAGCACACATACATAGGTGTACGCAAAGTACCGTTCTCCCATAACATACTGAGCGCATTCTCTGTGAATATCGTGTTGCATTTAGTGTATGACCTTGATTGTATTTTCCGGTTTACCAGTTTAGCCTTGTCTCTGATACTGCTTGCTGTTATTGCCCTGCCTGTTTCCTGATTCTGCCTTTGATTGCCGTTTTTTTGGATTTGTTTGTTTCTTTCTGGTGTTTCGGCTTTTTGACCCTTGCTTCTTTTACGACCACGAGTTTGCCTACCGTCTTTAATAAATATCTGCATGATGGACTCTACACCTTCCACCTCGAGTGCTTCCTCACATGTTCCACCTCATCCTCTATATCTGCTCTTATATATTCTTCTCTTCCAATTGAAATTTCTTCGTATGTTAAAACTTTTGTTGTATTTAACACTTTAAAAATCTGGTATCAATTTAGGAAACGTTTTAAGTTTGTAACTGCTTCTCCTTTAGGTCCATTATGTAACAGTCATCTTTTTCCTCCTTCATGTCTGTATTCTTTTTTTTCAAGGTGGCATAGCAAAGGTATACACTGTTTTCTTAGACTTATACTTAGAGGGATCATTTAACAGTTTTGCTAATTTATCGTCATTGTATGGGCCACCCGCCAACCACCTCTTTTTCAACTTTTCAAGTTAGGCATTTTGTCGGAAAACGTTTTCCTGACTTCCTCTTCTCTCCCTCTCCAACAGTGGGAAAGTTTGCTTACTTTTAAATCACAAAAAATGGTGCTGTTTCTGAGATCTATCAACGTATTCTGGATTTTTGTGATCAAACTACCTCCAAAACAAAGGCTGCTTGGGAGGGGGTACTGGGACTTCAGCTTGGGGACAAGTGGTGAGATAGTGTTGTGAGTGGTTTAGGTAATGTCCCATGTGCTTGGCTTGCACTTATCCAGTTTAATGTCATTTACAGGGTGCATTTTTCAAAATATAGACTGTCTCAAATTTACCCAGATGTTGAGGTCAAATGTGACAAATGCTTTAACTCACAATGTCACCTGAGTCATATGTTTTCTTTCTGTCCACAACTATATAATCATTGGTCAGGTTATTTCAGTACAATGTCCAATATTCTGGGAGTACATTTGCAACCCTGCCCATTGATTGCTATTTTTGGACTTCCAGATGAATCATCTCAGTTAAACTCTATGCAAAATGAAGTAATTAGTTTCACATCATTGTTGGCTAGACGTCATCTTCTTCTTCAGTGGAAGTCCTCTGTCCCACCATCTCACTCACAGTGGCTAAAAGATACAGTGTTTTTATTAAGCTTGAGAAAATTAAATATACAATAAGAGGTAATACTTCCAGTTTTTTTCATAAATGGCAACCATTTATTTCGTATTCCATAGGCCTTCAGGTTTTCTTTTCTTTTGTAAAGTTAAAAATGTCTTATATTTGTCAATTGAAAAGGGCCAGGACCCAGGGTGGGTGGGTGGATGGTGGGTGGTTTTTTTTTCACTTTATTTCTTTTTTTTTTCCTTTTTTTCCTTTTATTGTCTGATTATTGTTATTGTTATTGTTGTTGCCATTCTTTTACTTTACTCCTTTTTTCATGCAAAACTAAAATGGGATTCTGTAATGTTAATCATTATGTGACATGTATGTTTCCAATAAAAAGACTTTGCAACAAAAAATAAAAATTCCACTGTTGCCTCTCCCAGACACTTCCAGACCTCCACCAGGATGTCGTCAGGACCAAGTGCCTTTCCACTTTTCATCCTCTTCAAAGCCTTCCTGACTTCATCCTTTCTAATCTTATCTACTTTCTGTTCCACAGAGTTCACCCCTTCTACTCTTTTTTCCCCCTCATTTTCCTCATTCATCAGCTCCTCAAAGTACTCCTTCCATCTCCTCTGTACACTCTCCTCACTTGTGAGCACCCTTCCATCTCTATCCTTAATAACTCTAACTTGCTGCACATCCCTCCCATCTCGATCCCTCTGCCTAGCTAACCTGTACAAGTCCTTCTGTCCTTCTCTAGTGTCTAACCTAGTATACAGGTTGGGGGTCATTGTTAACCCAGGCCTCGACCGATCTGGTATGAAATTAGGAAATTCAGTACTGACGATTCGCATGATTGAATTGCCTATTTTTCCTGCTTCCTGTTCTAAAACATCATATTAGATATTCAGTGTTAATCACTTCACCTGTCATATATATATATATATATATATATATATATATATATATATATATATATATATATATATATAGCAGATTGTGTGTGTGTGTGTGTGTGTGTGTGTGTGTGTATTTTTGTTATATATATATATATATATATATATATATATATATATATATATATATATATATATATATATATACATATATATTAAGGGGTCATGGTTCGATACGGGTTTGGTACAACAGGAATAAGCAACAAATCCCCAGTGCTTGCTTTTTTCTCCTTATTTTAAACAGGCAGTAGTGTTTGGTCACAATCAGCTACAGAACTGAAAAGCTTCTTGTGATAGGAAAGTACAAAATAAATACAATAATGAAAAATAAAACTTTTGGGACAGTGTAACGTGGCTCGAGCACATTTAATAAGTACTTGAAGCTGGGATACTCTACTACTGTGTATACTACTGCCAATTGCCACTGTAATAGCTTTGGCCCTGTCTGCTCTCACATCTAAAGGCTGCTTAAAAGCTGCAGGTATTAGTTGTTGCACTACTGTAGTCTTTTTCTATCTCTGGTGACTGGCACATCTGGATGATGTTGTCTGATATGTTTTAGCATACTGGTCGTATTTCCAGTCATGTACAGCTGCCTTACAACGCCGACACACCGTTATCGTCTTATCTACGACTTGCTCTCCGCAGTTCACAAAAACAAAATGAAGCAACAGACACTAGGAGCAACAAAGCTACAACCTGGAAGATACTAAAAATGTGTCAGTCACAAGCGAAATGACTGCATACTTATTCAAATGTCAATCAAGAACCATAGGCTGACCTCAAGTGGCCTTCAACAACAGTGGAAAACTGAGACTGGGGTGAAGTGCACGGCAAGAACGGTTCAAAACAGGCTTCTACACGCAGGGCTGAAGTCATACAAAGCCAAAAAAAAGCCCTTCATCAGTGAAAAGCAAAGAAGAGACAGAAGACCACAGGAATTGGACTGTAGCAGACTGGAGTAAGGTAATCTTTTGTGATGAGTCCAATTTTCAGCTTTGCCTGACACCCGGTTGTATTATGGTTAGACGGAGACCTGGAGAGGCACCAGTGTCTTGCACCAACTGTAAAATATGGAGGAGGGTCAGTGATGATCTGGGGGTGCTTCAGCAAGCCTGTAATTGGACAGATTTGTCTTTGTGAAGGCCACATGAATCAAGACAAGTACAGGGTTGTTCTAGAAGAACATTTGCTTCCTTCTGCTAAGACAATGTTCCCCAACTCAGAGGATTGGAATTTCCAATAGGACAATGCGCCATGCCATACAGCCAGAGCAATCAGAGTCTGGATGGAGGATCACCACATCAAGACCCTGTCACGACCAGCCCAATCTCCAGATTTGAACCCTAGTGAAAACCTCTGGAATGTCATCAAGAGGAAGATGGATGGTCACAAATCATCAAACAAAGCTGAGCTGTTTGCTTTTTTGCAAAAAGAGCGCTATAAAGTTACGCAACAGCAATGTGAAAAATTGGTGGAGAGCATGCCAAAACACATGAAATTGCAAATCGGGGTTATTCCACCAAATACTGATTTCTTAATGTTATTTAGCCAAAGCATTAACACAATTTGTTTACAAATTATTTGCATTTTGTTTTATTTTAGTTATTAAAGCTTTGCAAATACTGCATGATCTTGGGTTATTTTGATGTGTTGTCATTTCCTTTAAATATACACTCTAAATAACAATAGTTATATTCTGAATTTAGGCGATATAATATAAAATATTACAAAATATTATAAAATAATAAAATATAATATAATATAATTTGAGAAATATTGTCAGCAGTTCACAAAAAAATGAAACAAAACTATTCATCTCACCAATACATGCACCTGTAAGAAAAAAAAACAAAAAACTGATTATTTTGCAGTGGTCTCTTAGTTTTTTCCATTATATATATAATGTGTGTGTGTATGTAATGCGAAGTTGGAGGTAGGAGAAATATGATCCATATGCAGAGTTTATTATCTAAAACACAAGCAGTCCAAAATTGCAGTCAGAGTCAACATGAAAGATGTAAGCAAAAAAAAAATAGAAAAGACTGCTATGCAAAAAGTGTAAAGATGCAAATCCAAAAATCAATAAATCCAAGGAACAGAGCACAAGGTAAAAATGACTGCTAGGCAATAGCAATGACAAAGAACAGCATGATATGTAGATAAACTAACAATAATTTATGTCATCTGATGGTGTGATGACAGTTTAAATGAAAAACCAGAAGAGAACTGCATTCTCCTATTGTTTAATTGTCTGCTGAGTGATTTTTAGGGGTATGGCGCATGTTATGTTGGGTAGATCGAGCTCCTCAACCAGCTGGCAGTGAATAAGGTTGGTAAGGATCCCGAATCTATCAAAGGGGCCTCATTAGCAAGACTTAGCAACACAGGTAATTGTAAGCTGTAGGAACAGTAGTTGAGGCTCACCTTGGCATTTCATGGAGTAGATTTCTCAGTAAAAACAGAGCTGATGGGACAGGCGACACTTGTTCCTCCATGGACACCCACATTTTGCCCGAGTTGCATAGGCTCCAGATGGCCTGGCATCATACATCTTGGATGAATTGTGAAAAATAGGGTGAGGTGAGTGTCATGATCCCAGACCGATCATGCCCAGTCCAGGGCCCTCCAGGTGAGTTAGGGACATCAAGAACTCTTAGTTAACAAAAAATGTTATTGATCAGGCAACTGATTACTTGGAGTCAGTGTTTCACAACATCCTATATACTGTAGCTCCAAATAATTAAAGAGAAGAAACTAGCACCCTGGTACAATGACCAGACACAAACTTTAAAACAATTAGCTAGGAAACTAGAACGTAAATGCCATCAAAAACTAAATTGGCAATATTTCAGTTAGCGTGGAAAGAAAGCCTTCTGAGCTACAAAAATTCTCTTAGTACTGCTAGATGTGTATCTCTCTGCCCTAATTGAAGATTCCAAAAACAATCCTAAATTTTTATTTTTTATTTTACTGTAGCTGTTATCAAACCCCTGATTAAAAAACACAACCTTAACCCCTGTCAGCTGTCCAACTATAGGCCAATATGAAGCCTGCCCTTTATCTCCAAGACACTAGAAAAGGCTGTAGCACAGCAGTTATGTTCATACCTACATAGGAATAGCATTCATGGATTGTATCAGTCAGGATTTAGGCCTCATCATAGCACAGAGACAGCACAGGTTAAAGTGACCTATTGCTGGCCTCTGATTAGGGTTGTGTCTCCTTACTGGTGTTACTCGGGTCTTATTTAACTGATCGTTATCAGTTTGTAGATCTAAATGGTGACTTTTCTATGCATACCAAGGTTATGTTCTTAGGCTCTGTCTTAGCTACATGCTACCCCTTGGAGCAATTATCCGTAAACATGGTATTAGTTTCCACTGTTATGCTGATGACACACAACTATATGTTTCAGCTATAAGTCAGATGAGAGACACCAGCTTATTAAGACTGAAGAATGTGTAAAGGACATTAGACAGTGGATGCTTACTAACTTCCTCCTGCTTGTCTATGAGAAGACAGAAGTGGTATGGAAGTATAATAGTGCCAAAATTCCTGAAAGCAAAATAGCATATTGAACCAAATAAACTGAATAAAAACTTGTCACAAAAATATAGATTGAATTTTGATTGATTATTGTAATGCTTGTATCTGGTTAGAAGTCATTCTTCATTCTCATGCTTGCAAAGGCTACAGCAAGGTTACTGAGAAATACAAGAAAGAAGAATCATGTATCCCAAATTCTGGCTTCTCTGCACTAGTTACTGTTTCAGTGTACCATAAAGTATAAGTATTATTGTGGGTTCTACATGGACTATCACCAGATAATATTTCTGGGTGAAGTAAAGGATATGCTCCTATTGTCTTGGTGCCAGATACCAGTGCACAGCTTGTGGAGTCCATAACTTGAAGGATCAGTGCTGTATTAGGAGTATAAGGGGAGGCATACACAATATTAGGCATGTGGTTTTAATGTTATGGCTGGTCGGGGTGTATATAAAATACCCATCTTTTTAACAGAATTTTAAAACGAGAAAAAATATGCATATGTTTATTTCATTGTGATGCACTGTACATATTTAATTTATTTGTGTAAAATTCATTATTTTAATTACCAGAAAGATTTTAGGTTTTGGAATTTTCTGTACAGCTGCAACTCTGTTTTGTTCTATACTTTTACTTTGTTCTGATATCAGATGGCCCAAGAATTTCACTTGTTGTTGTATGGCAATTTTTGTGCTTCAGTATGAATGGTTGGAGATTCACAATATGATTTTCCATTAATATAAAACGCAAACCAAATTTATGGATACTTACAAGGCCTGTAATCAAATTTGGGGGTTATTTTCACCATTGCAAATAACAGAATTTAACAGAATTGCAGAAATGTGTGGTAACTGGTAAATTTAACATTTCTGCAATTCTGTTAAATTCTGGCCAAGGCAATCCCCCTCCGACCTTCACTTTCAGCCGAGAACAAGAGCTGGATATGGGTCTGAAAGATGAAGGCAACCTGCTGGTTCTGAAGGATGTGACACGCAGAGACAGTGGCATATATAGAGGTTCCCACTATACCAGGCCTGCACACCAGCGGATCAGTGCATACAATCGTGCATGGTGCTAAAGGGATGTGGAGAGGGAGGTGCCCATGATGGAGAGGACCTGAACCTTGAAGCAAGAGGTTTCACTCCACTGGTCATTACCTGGAACGTAACTGGCAGCCCTAATACACGTGAGGTGCTGAAGAAAGAGACAGAGTATGTTGTCCAAAGCGTCTTGACACTGAAAGTGACCATGGACATGCAGCGCAACAAACATGATGGGTGCAGACACCAAGAACTACACCATCATGAGCATTCCTATCGTTACCCCAACAGCGAGGAAGGATGCAGTCGATAACAGTGCCATGATGGTCGTGATCATAATCATCAGCCTTCTCCTCATAGCCATCTTTGGCAGTGTGCTGTACTTCCTGCACAAGAAGGGCAAGCTGCCTTGTGAACGTTCAAACAGGAGCACCAAAGAGACGACCAACAAGGATAACATTGTGGTGGAGATGATGGTGGAGAAGACGGAGAAGATGGTACTATGAAGGGTGTCAATGGCAACAACAAACAACCAAGCAACCAGTAAAATACACTGACTTGCACAAATAACCTGTGAAACCAAGAAGAGAAGATGCCAGCTGAAGTCTATTCACTGTCCCCTTAACACCACAAGAATCAAGAGATATGAATGACGTCTGCTGGAACAGGAGGACCTCATTTTCTTTGTTTGTTTACGAGCTCTGCTAATTCCTGATTGGACGTATTGAACTAAAGTGAGCTCCTTCAGCCATGTCTGTACTTGTACCATACTTCTGTTTTATGTTTTGTTGTTTTTTGCCCCAAAACACAGTAATTCTCAACCACCTGAGGAACTCAGTGTCACATTGTCTCAATGTATTACCTTTATAACCTTTTAAAAAAAAAGTGTATATAGTATATGTAATATGAAGTGACTTGAATTTTACAGCAAATTGAAATCAGCCACTCCCAATTATTTGGGAGAATCTGCTAATTAAAAATTATCATTAGCTGAAAGGTCAGAATAATGAAATGGGATTTCCGTATTAAAAAAAAAACCTTTGTCAAATAGTATTTATATAAACTGTACAACATGGAGTAAGCAGGACAAGTACAACATGTGTACAGAAATAATCACATTCCTCAACCATTTTCTTCGCAGTAGCGTCGCATGGTTCTCATTTAAAGCTGTATAGTAACTGACAAATAGTCAAATCAGGCTCAATTCTTTTAGTCAATGAGAGAAGCAGGTCATCGTACTGACCAATAAACTGTACACAAGATTGTAGAGCCAGACATCGCTTTGGAGGTTTGTTTTTGTAGCTCAGAGACTACTGCTTTTGTAAATATCGTCAACAGAATAAACTGTAGCTGCTTCCTAACTGCTGAGGGGATTCACAGCTCTCTCTTTTTCTCTGTCTCATGTTCATCAGCTGCAGCGTCTGATCGTTCAGTCATAACGTCCATGTTTGTTACACTGAGACTTTTTTTTTGTGTATGCTTGTTCCTGTTTGCTCAAAGGAACGGTGATATTGATATTTTTGTTTTGTCTCCTTAAACCACTGTGTTAGAGTCATGGGATTTAAAAAAAATATTTATAGGATTGTGCTCAAATAAGGGTTTGTCCTTTTTTTAGTGGCCTGAAGTCTGAAGGCTGAATTTGATAAGAAGCAATTGGTGTGTTTATTCATTTTAAATACAAGACTGCTGTTCTGTTCTGCTTTTTATTTTAATATTTATGTTAATAAACATGGTTTCCAAAGTAAATCTGATAGCTATAAGCTTCACTTATTTGCCTTGTATCATTGCAACACAGTGTTAATTTCGTTTACGAAGAAGATGACCAAAAATATTCATTAACGACTATTTTTTCTGTGACTAAGACGAGATGAGACTAAGACGAAACTAATATCTGATGATAAACACTATGACGAAATTTAAGATGTTTCTTTGTTAACAAGACGAAACTGGACTAAAATGCTTTTTTTAGGAGTATCAGACATTCATAATAAATTATCTCTTAGTATAGGCTAATCGTCTTTCAAAATGTGCGTCCCTGTCACTGGATTGGATAAGGGGCGTTTGCATCTCAGACAGTTAGCGGGTAGGCTAAATAAACTCCAACTGGCCTGGCGAGCTGCAGCACCTGAAGCTTTAGGAAGAAAACGAAGAACTGATATATGGAAGCATTTCTGTTATAATTCCTCTGAAAAAGAAAACATTGTGCACTGTCACAGAAAACGGAGAGAAGCCCTGTGGCTATAAAATATGCGGAAAGAATACCACGAATCTTAAGAGGCATCTGAAGGCGCGTCCCCCTACTATTTATTTAGCTTTCTGTTAACTAACGTCAGTTAGCTAACCTTACTGCACAGTTCTGAGCCAGCTTTTCATAAAAGTAAAATACTTAATTATATATTGTACAACAGTTCAGCTTTTCTTCAGCATTCAGTTCTGTTTCTAATGAAATCTGTATCACGTGCTGTAGCAAGATTATTTAGGCCATAGCCTATTTGTTTTACTAACTTAATAGCATGCAGACAGCAAGCTATTTCTAAAATGACAGATGGATTTGGAAGTTGCTTAAGTTATTGGCCATGTATGTATGCTTAAGGCTGGAATACACTTCATGATTTTTGCCCCGATTTTTTCCCTATTTACATTCTGGAGAAGTTGATGCTCCCATATCTGAGTTGACAGATTTCATAAAAAATTTTATTTTGCTTCCAAATGTACACCCTTAATGGTTGTTATACAGTAAATACTGTTGGCAGACGAAGGTATGTTAGTAATATATGTTCAGCTTCTTTTGAACATCTGTTTATTGAACATTTATTTGAAGTTTCAGAAAATAAATGCTGTTTTTCCATAACAGCTAATGAAAACATTTTTGTTTTTTACTTGATACTTGAACTACAGACCACTTTTACCTATCCTTAATGTATGATCCTACCTTATAAATTAGCAAGGGCAGCACAGCAGGCTGATATCCAACTAAGAAAAAGGGGATATGTAGAGTTGCACAAGTGCTAAGAGTGCAGTGTCAATATAGCTTGTTATCTTGATTTAAATTTCTCATAAGCTTAATTGGTCTAAAGAGAGAAAAATTATAATGACTATTTTTGTCATTTTTGTAAAATTAACAATTAAAACAGTTAAAGCTGGACACTGCAATTTGACTAAAACTAATGATTAAAACTTGACTTGCAATGACTTTTATCTGACTGGTTATCTTTTATGGAAACCAGTTCAGAAGTCAGATGTTAATATAAAGTTAGTGCTTTGATCTTTTATAAAGATCGACCTTACATTATCCCACAATCGTCAGCCATTTAACCTTCTTGTGATGGCTCACACGCTTTATTTTGGCCTCACATTCTGTTATACCTGGAATACACAAAATGATAGGTTAGCTTGAATTCTGGAACTTAACCTCCAGCAAATGTTCCAGCAGAATGAAAACCAAACAGCTATGAAAGCATGGTTTAAATTCTCTGAATTCTTTCAACTCTTTCAAAAAACATCCTCCTAGACTACTAAATATAGTGAAGTGATATCTCATGTCTCATCCTCGTGGCTCGACAAGACAAACTGGATGGAGTGTGTATATAAACCTGTTCACCTGTGTGGTTTCATTGTTTTTGTAGTAATGTTATAGTTCTGCTTATGTGTGTAAATTAAGAACATGTGGTTTGATGCTTGTGTTTTTTATACACTAAGTATGTGACCCAGTGAACTTTGACACTTAGAGAAAACTAAGAGTCATTTATTTTTCTTAAGTTAATATTGTGATTTATGTCTTCAAAATGTACTGTATGAAACTGTCAAAATAGTTATTTCTTTTAAATCTTGAAAATGGTCTGTAATGTAAAAGTGAAGCAATATTTCAAATGTTAAAAAATTTAACATTTAGCAACTTTAGTACTGTTGGAAGTGTACATAGTTCTTCTTTTTTGTTATTTTATTGCTATGCATATTACAAAAGTATCAAAATGTCATAGAAAAATAAGTTAAAAACAACAACTGTCTCTAGGTATTGTCACGTTTCCGGCATACCGAGCAAGATGAATCAGACCCAACGCGGGGAATGACGTCAGACAGGGGTTTATTTGAAATAATAACATACATCCACGAAGACACCACACAAAGACGTTACATTCAGACGAGGACTAGCAAGGCACATAAGCACAGATGCCACTATAAATAAGGAACATAATTAGAGGGCACATTAGGAACAGGTGAGTCAAGGCGGGAACACATTAGGATAGGGCGGGGCTAGAACAAACACATGGCAAATGTAAACAAAACAAACATGACACAACACAACCCCTGCTGAAGGCCACCCATAACAGTACCCCTGTATAGTATAGAACAGTAAGTAAGTAGGGGTACTGTTACGGGTGGCGACTCCCCTGTAGGACCACTAGGGGGCCTTCAGCAGGGGTTGTGTTGTGTCATGTTTGTTTGTATTCTTGACAGATATGTTCAAAACACCTGGATTTTATGGAAAACAAGCATTCCAATATTTTATCATATTGTTTTCTTCTCCTGGACATTCATTCATTGTCTACCGCTTATCCGATCTATTCTCAGGTCAGGCGTCATCAGCATCAAGGCAGGATACACCCTGGATGGAGTGCCAACCCATCGTAGGGCACACACACACACACACACTCTCATTCACTCACGCAATCACACACTATGGACAATTTAGAGATGCCAATCAACCTACAATGCATGTCTTTGGACCGGGGGAGGAAACTGGAGTACCCGGAGGAAACCCCGAGGCACAGGGAGAACATGCAAACTCCACACACACACATGGCAGAGGCATTCTCCTGGACATTTGTCAGTTATTTTAAAATGGGATATCACAAGCAGGGTAAATTAAGTATTGCAGAAAACTAGTGTCTTTATTTTTTACATGTTTGACTGTGAGGTGTGTAACGAATCTTCAGGAAACAGTGGTGTTAGGATCCATGAGCATGAAAATCCAAAATGACAGGCAAAAATCATAAAGAATGATGCTTTGCACTCAACATGTGTTTCGCACGCTGTCTTATTGTCCCAGAACCCAAAAAAGTCTATATTGTAGACACAAATACCGTCTTTTTTAATACATCGGCAAGCAATGGTGTAATCTGTCCAACAGTTGTAATTGGTATACTTATTGATCAGTATAAAAAAAAAGTGAAAGTAGCCTAAAGGTGAAAAAGTGTCTGTGTCCTAACTGTTCAGTGTAAAATAACCCACAAGAGTAATTATTTTCTTTAATTCTAACAGGAGAAGCTCTTGCTCTTGTCTTTGAGACTGGTTCAGAATGGTCATGCTAGGCATTGCCAAAAGAGCAGCATACATCTGAAAACAAGTGAGTAGACCTTATTAATTGTTACATGAAGTGTTTAGTGTTACTAGAAGTTTTTGTGTTCAAATTCAGAAATCAGTGTGTTCAAATCCCAGGTCCACCAAGCTGCCAATGCTGGGCCCCTGAGCAAGGCCCAATTGCTCATGTTGAAAATTTCTTTGAAGAATCATGCTTTTGCATAAATCAAATTCTAATCAATTCATAATTCTACTTCTAGCTAATTATAACTACAAAAAATTAATTCTTAGATCCTTTGTTACTCTAATTTACTTTAACCATTTAATCTAATTTACTATCTACGTTAATCAGTAATCATCTAATCCTTAACAAATTACTCAGGTTAAGCAGCTCTGTTCTATACTTATTTTAA
The DNA here is from genome assembly GCA_033459395.1 of Hemibagrus guttatus. Taxonomy (NCBI): domain Eukaryota; kingdom Metazoa; phylum Chordata; class Actinopteri; order Siluriformes; family Bagridae; genus Hemibagrus; species Hemibagrus guttatus. Next base: position 12,951,126 of record JAUCMX010000009.1, on the reverse strand, counting down.
TCCATACTCCATTAATCTCACTTTACTATCCTCAGCTTAAATCAATATCAAAGCAGTATAACCTTTAGATGACAGTTAAAATTTACTAACAATAGCATAGGGATAAAACATAAAAAATAAAATAAATATAGAGACTCATAATCAAGTAGTGAGTAGTTTATTAGACATTAATAAACATTGTTTTATGGGAACCCAAAGGTTCATTACAAAAACAGAGATTGGCAACTACCAGCTTCATTCTTCAGCAGAGATATCAGCCAAGTGGGCAGTAGGAGAAGTTGGGGAGTAGGATGGAGAAAAAGGGGGGAATGAAGATGCAGAGGAGGATGAAGAAGGAGGAGGAGAGGGGGAAGGACACCCAGCTAGATTAAGGGCATCAGGCTCCGGCTCAGCATCAAGGTCAGGTTCAGCAGCAGGGTCAGGCTCATCATCAGGTCCACTCAGCTGAGGGGAGGCCTCAGCAAGAACAGGAAGGTTATCCAATACATCAGACAGGAAGTGGCTGAGTTCAGTTGCCACGAATCTTAAGAGGCGAGCGCACTCAAGGCAGGGTCTCAGGCTTTGTAGGAGAGGCCTTTGGCCTGCGAAGCCAAAGCCATGTGCTCGTCTGTGCCTCCATGGTATAGTGAGAATCAGCAAGGCCAACGTTCTTAAAAACAAAGTGTACGGCAACCCTGGAAACAGGAGAGGGAAACGTCATAACTCTCAGATAGGACAATAACAAGATATGAAAATGACTGGTGGAGCAAAACAACCGAATGAGAAATTAATATAATATTAATAAAAGTACACATTGTACTAAAATCAACGTATACCACAGAGAGAGAGCATAATGAGTAGGTAAATAGGTAATTAGGGAAATTGACTTACCTAGGTAAGGTGGAGGGGTGCTGTAGGGTTATGTGGGAAAAATCAGAGATGTCAGAGATGGAAGTGGAGTGTGAGAGGCGAGATGATACGGAGGCAAATGGCAGGTGGCTGTGTTTATAGGTGAGGTGGGGCAGGGCCCAAGCCCAAGTTAAATCAAAACAGTGTATGAACCTTTTCTAGTGGCTGGTATTACCCAAAACATGGAACAAAATAAAAAATCACCGAATGGCAGTCAAGCATAGAGGTGATGTACAGAGGAAATACAAAAAGGGGGGTTTGTGATAGAAATATGGGAGGAAACTACACTAAACCTAACTGAACTATCTACAGAGCAAATAAGTTTAAGCCTTCATATAATAAAACCAACAATAAACAAGGATAAATGAATAAAAGAATAATTAATTATTGGGAGTGGGAAACATCTTAATACTCTAAATAAATGCCAGATAACCCCACAAAGCAAGCCCTCAAGTACTCTGATATAGGGGATATAATAAATAGGTTCCTAAAGTATAAATTAGTAAATACCTAATTTCTGCAAACACGGTAACATGTTAACTATAATAGACAGGCCTAGGCCTGACTTAAAGGCCCAGCAATTGGTATCCTTGAGGCCAACGGGTGGTAATCTTAAGGCCACCAGTTATGGACAAACGAAGGAGGGGTTGATTTTATGGGGCATATTCAGCAGAATAATCATCTATCATCAAAACAAGCGCTGACAAACAAGTGTAAGGAGGTGTAAAAAGGCCCCTATATAGGGGAAATTAGGGGGGGGGGGGGGGGGGGGGGGGTTGTGGCACTTGACCGCATCGGGCCTGAAGCTGTGTTTTTTGAGTGCCAATAAAGCTGGTTTGCTTCTTCTCTTTCAAGCCTCATTTTCTTTCTTATAATTTAACAAAGTATTTGGTAAATATAGGTAATTGAAGAAGACTTCAGAACCACCCAGAAGAGTGTCCACTCAGAGGAGACTGAGTTCCGACATTTATTGGTGCTGAAACTCGGGAGATCCACCTCACCAGGCCGGCAAAGGCTCAACAACCTGAACTGGGACCGTACGCCTGCTGGGCTACAGAGGCCGGCCACTACACAAAAATAGGTAAGCAGACACCTGGTTAGTCAAAGTCTGTTTTAGTTGTGTCTGTGGCCCAAGAGGTTAAAGGCGGCCCCGGGGAAGGCTTGGGTAGCTGACCTCGAGGTGAGAGGGGAAAAAGAGGGTGGTGGAGGAGTGAATGAGAATAAGCAAACATTTTTGTCCTTCTAAAACTTTTGAAGTAATATAATCTAACTCCCAACTGTAACCTAATTACAGGGGGAGGCTTTGTGAGTGTGTGTGTGAAAGGAAATCTCGTGGATACCGCTATTCATAGTGTAAAGAGCATGTCCAGATGTGATGAGATACTCTGTGAATAGGTCTGAAAGGGTGAGTGGTTTTTGGATACAGTGAAAAATTCCTGTGGATACCGCTGGTGTGTGGGCTGGGAAATCCCACTAACCAGGACTGAACGGGCAGGTGGAAAAGGTGCACGGTTGTCCCTAGATACCGCTGTTCAGGGTAGAACAGGTCTGCTTGGTAGGGATAAGAGGATCCTCTGGCTGACGGGTTAGTCAGTCTAAGGAGTAGGAACTCCTCTCCTTGTGTGTTAAAGAGTTTAGGATTTATATTCATATTCTGTTGATGGTCATATTAATGATCGGCTAAAATAAAGTGTACATATTGGAGTAGGTTCAGAGAAGTGTGTGTTGTTGAGAAGGGCTGGTGCTGCGTGTGCGGGTGGTAAGATAAGAGATTGTTGATGGTTTGTTTGGAGAGAGGGGGCGGAAGAGGTAAGTATAAGGCTTAATAAAATATGAGGCAGAATAAGTAAGTATAATATTTTCCCTTCCTAAAGTATTTAAAAAGTGATAAATGTGTGGTTAAAGGAGAAGGAAAATTGTGTGAAGTGGGGAATTAATGCAGCTAAATAATGTGTAGACAGTTAGAAAAGTGAAAAAACTAAATAAAAAACACTATTAAATTGGCAATAACGTCGCAGTGCGGTTGTGGTATAATATACTGGATGCTTAGAGATATTTATATATCCGTACATGATAATACTTGCAATATTATTAGTGTTATTGTGGTGCTGCATTGCTGTATTATTAATGTTGCATATTATAGCAGATCTACTAATTAGGCAGATAAACACACCCAACCATCCATCATAAACAGAAACCAGGTATAAAATATTATTGATAGGGAGGTGGAAACCTATTAAAACACACCATGGAAACAAGTCTTCTCAAGTTGTGGTGGCCCGCTGAGGGAACATTTGATATGTTAACATGCATGAAAATGAAATCCAGGATAGAATGCTGGAGTGAAGCAAAGAAAGAAAGTAATGAGAAGACAAAGCGGAAACTAGACATTATACATTGGTTTGAGAAAGAAGGCCAAGAATGGAAGGAGAGGCAAAAAGAAAAGGGAAGAACTGGGGTGGAAGAGAAGCTGGAACTTGAACAGCAAAGGGAAAAGATAAAAACAGCCCCATCATGGGAGAAATGTGGGGAGCATGCATGGCCACCACCATATAATCAAGGGTACAGCACCCCTGCTACTACTGCTTCAACAGGAATATACCCCTTGCTCTCATGCCCAAAGGAGGTGGACTTCGTAATAGTATCTGGACAAATCACAGGAGTAATGAGAGAAACAGAACCAAAAGAAAGTAACAGAACAAGCCACCCAAGAGATGACAATCAGGTGGTAAGACCAAAACAACAAAGCCGAGAGGGTGAAGAAAGAAAACCGCGACAAGAACTTCAATGGGAAGATGAACTCCTCCGGAAATCTGGAGTATATTGTGGAGACCAACATCAATGGCTGACGATGCCACCTCATAGTACCTCATCCCAGCCATCTCATAGTACCCCATGTGAGTCAGGACAGATGGGGAGAAAGCCCAGAACACCGTCAGATCCAGAGAACACAACAGAGTTCCTTAAAGAGGCCAAACAAACACTGCAAGTACTCACTGCAGAGTCTGAAGGTGGGAAAAGTGCCAACGGCAGCTGCCTACAGAAAAAGGAGATAAGCAAGGAATTTCTAAAGAAGCAGAGGAACAGGGAGCAACAGCAGCTGCAGCCTACCCAGAGACACGAGAGACACGAGAGGAAGAAGAGCGCAGCATCTGTAGAGAAGGAAGCAAGAAGTGGGTGCAGATAGCAGGAGAAGTACAACTGACACCGCTTTATGGAGATAAAGATAAAGAGGAACAAAGACAAGACAATCAGAGAAAGGAACTGATGGATATGACCCTGGCAGCACTAGAGAAGGTGGAAGAGCTGAAACAACATGCTGACACCATGGGCCAAAGATTGAAGACCATAGAATCGAGCCATGAAGACAGAATGAGAGAATTAACTAAAGTGCAAGAAGCCCAGTGCACAGCAACGCAGAGTGTACTTCAACTAAGGAAGGAGCAGACCAAGATGTCACAAAAAGCAGCACAAATGGAAAGGAGGCTAGAAGCAAGAACCTCAATCATCAGCCGACACAGGGGTGTGAAATATGGAGAGAGAGAGGGTGGAGTGATAACTCGTTCCAGAACGTAAAGGTGTCTGAAGCCAGAAGAGAAGATGTTGGGAGAATGAATGGGTGGAAGAGGCAGATGATTTACATGACCATGAAGGTGAAGACAAGCAGAAGAGGGGAGATGTGCCACCACCAAAACAGTGCCCTTTAATAATTAAAGGAGGCAATACAACCTATATTCCCCTGGAAGTTCATGGATGTGACAGGGCTAATAATCCGAGTATATGTGATGGTGCTTAAAAATGGATTACACAGTTTGAGAAACAAACTGCCGGCCAACACCTGGCCTTAGGAGACATAAAAGCCATATTGCCTCAGACATTAGGAAAAGCTAAGACAGAAATACTGGATCAGGCTGACCTACAAAAAAACAGCTGATGACCCACATTATAATGACAGCTGATGACCCACATTATGATCATCACCCACTGGGACCCTGGAAAACTGCAATTTGGGATACAATGAGGAAGACCTACCCAACAAAAACAGACCCAGGAAAAGTGGAAAAAGTCAAATTGGAGGATGATGAGGGCGTGGCTCAATTCATACTGAAGCTACAGACCATATGGAGAGAGGAAATGGATGCCCCATGGGACGAAACAGCTGCAAGCCAAGCATTGTTCAATGATATGGCCCACTTTTGAGGCAAACATAATACACCATGTTGAATTGCATCGTAAAAGAGAGAGGGAGGCAAGAAAAGCCACTGAAAATCTACTCATGCAGTTACACAAAGCCCAATTGGGAGAACTGACACGAATAAAGCAAGAGGGCCAGGAGAAAAAGAAAGAGAAAAAGGAAGAGAACGTCACTAAACAAGTTGCAGTTATAGTGACACCCACAGCTATTCAAGCGGTACCAGCCCCAATGATGAACCCTCACCCAGTGATGGTACCCCAGCAAGTCCCAGTCATATATCAGAACCCACCAAACGTGATGGGGTACCCTGCTGGACCTCAGTATCCCCAAAGGCCACAAGGATGGAGAACAGGAAGAGGCCGGGGTAGAGAAGGATTCACACAAACATTACCACGGAACTCATGGACAGCAGGGGGATGTGGAGAAGGATGCTGGATCTGTAGTAATCCAGGACACATAAAAACAGAATGTCCCTTTGCCCCATATGACATGCAAGAAGCCCCAATGAGAGATCCCAGAAGATTTCCACCCCAGATGAGAGGCCCACCAAGGGGAAATTGGGCCGGACAGTGGACGGGAGGAACCGGAGGGCTCCCACCCCCAGGCTATCAGGCCCAAGCCCCAGTACCCCCAGGAGGGAACCCGATGGGTCCTGCTCTGAGGGGGCAATGAAGAAGCCCAGAGAAGCCTGAGGGGGAGTTGGTGCAGTGCACTACCTCACTGCATCCGGCACAAGAACCTTCAATCATGGTAGTCATTGGAGATGAAGTACAAGTGCCATTTCTGGTTGATACAGGGGCAACCTTTACCAGTATAGGGAAAGAAGGCTCTAAACTCCCCCTCACTCGCAAAGCAATAAAAACAGTAGGCTTCTCGGGAAAGACCCAAACTTTGCGTTTTACAGAGCCACAATGGTTAACGGTGGAAGGAACTACAGTACAAGCCCCATTACTTTATTCACCAGACACCCCAGCCAATCTCCTGGGAAGAGATGTACTGTGTAAACTGGGAGCAAAAATACATTGTGGACCTACAGGAGTATGGGTTACACTACCAGAAGTGATAGCTCACCAATATGTGGCACTGGGACATAAGGATGAGCTATGTGCCCTAGACAAAGTATACTGGCTGGAAATAAATGAGAAAGACACATCAGATCTCTGGAAAGAGTATACCAGATGGAAACCATGGCTAACACACATGCGCCCAGACTGCCGAGAGGCAAGAGATCCTTGGCACTGTACTATCAAATATGATGAGGAAGGATGTGACGAAGAATGGACAAAACACCCTACAGATGTAGGTTTAGTAAAATCATCAGGATTAGTTAAAATTCAATTAAAGCCAAACATTCAGCTGCCATATCAGCGGCAGTATCCTCTGTCACAACAGGCAATAGAGGGAATAAAGCTAACAATAGAAGGGCTAGTAGAAGCAGGAGTAGTACTTCCAATGTGGAGTCAGTGCAACACTCCCATATTTCCCATTAGAAAAGCTAATTCGGACAAATGGCAACTGGTCCATGATTTAAGACCAATAAATCAAGTAGTGGTGGCGGAAACTCCTGTAGTTCCAGATCCCCACACGCTACTGTCTAATATTCCAGAAAAAACAAACTGGTACACAGTAATAGATTTATGCTCAGCATTTTTTAGTGTTCCACTGCATCCAGACTCCCAACCATTATTTGCATTCACTTACAAAGGACAACAATACACTTATACAAGACTACCACAGGGATACTGTGAGAGTCCATCAATATTCAATCGAGTGCTGACATATGATTTAGCATATCTGCATCTTATGAGCAAAGTCCTGACATTTGTGAATGACATTCTAATTTGTAACCCAACAAAGGCATAGTGTGTGGAAGATTCAATAACAGTATTACAAACACTTGCACAAAATGGAAATAAGGTAAACAAAGAGAAATTACAATTCTTTCAGAAAAAGGTAGAATACCTGGGGCGAGTTCTGGAAGGGACCACACGGAATATATCACCTACCCATGTAGAAGCTATCCAAAATGCACCACAACCGAAAACAGTGCGACAAATGTTGTCATTTCTGGGCATGGCAGGATTTAGCCGACCGTGTATATGTGATTTTGCAATAAAAGTGCAGCTCCTCAGAGATATGATAAAACATGCAAGTCAAACCAAACCTACTGCTTCATTAACTTGGACAGCTGAAGGACAGGCGGCATTCGAACTGCTAAAAGGTACGATGGCATCAGCCCAAGCGCTAGCAAGTCCAAATTACAGCAAACCGTTCCAGCTATATGTATCCGAGAGAAAAGGATTTGCATTGGCTGTACTCATGCAGCAGCAACATGGAGCAAGGAAACAGCCAATTGCATATTTTAGTACAGCCCGACGCACTGGCTATGATGTGATACTTTCAGCACCCGAATTAACCATCAAGAGGTGTAACACCATTAACCCTGTAGATAAGATAGTATTACCTACCAACGGAATCCCACTTAACTGTGCGGAAGAATCTAAAAAATTCTTGAGATTACGAGATGACTTAGAGACACAGCCTCTGGTGATGGCTCAACACATTTTCTTTGTAGATGGATCATGCTATCGAACAAATGAAGGAAACAAAGCTGGATGTGCAGTTGTACAGTATGATATAAATACGGATGAGTTCAGAATAATAAATGCCATGACAGTTCCACAACCCTGTTCAGCACAGTTGGCAGAAATAAAGGCCCTCACATTGGCATGTAAATTAGGATCAGGTAAACCATGTACAATTTATACTGATTCAGCATATGCATATGGAGTATGTCATGTTTTTGGGCCAATATGGGCATAGAGAAGCTTCCAAAGAGCTGATGGATCCTCAATCACACATGAACAATGAGCAATATCAGATCTGTTAGAGGCAGTGAAACTGCCCACAAAGTTAACTATAGTCAAGTGCAGAGCTCACAAATCAGACGGTACCTTTGTAACTAAAGGGAATGCTTCCGCTGATGAAGCTGCAAAGAAAGCAGCTGTAGGAGAGGGATGTATAATGGCCTTAATGCAACCAGGAGAACCTGATCCTGAGTTAGTAGAAATGACTTTAGATAATGTGAAGGATAGTCAGAACACAGCCAGTCCAGAGGAAGTAGAAATGTGGGAGCAAAGGGGAGCAATCCGAGATGCTGATACAGGAATATGGAGAAGCGCAGACGGGTTATGGGTTGCTTCACTCTCCCTACTTCCAATGTTAATCAAAGAAGGTACATGGAATCGATCATTGTAATAAGAGAGAGATAATAACAATACGAAGAAATTGGTGGTCACCGTGTTTGAATAGCATGGTGAATAAAGCTTTGAGAGAGTGTGGTCCTTGTATAGAGAGAAACGTGTGCAAACACTTTACTGCTCCTATAAGTCACATTCCTGAACCTCGAGGACCATTTCGACACTTGGTAATGGATTTTGTAGATATGGCAGAACGAAGGGTCTGAACGATGGGTGGAGGCAGTTGCAGTGGCTAAGAATGATGCAAAAGCAGTAGCAAAGTTCTTATGTCGAGAAGTAATTCCACGATTTGGCATACCAGATAAAATTAGTTCAGACAATGGATCACACTTTGTGAATACAGTAATCAAAGCCATTACAGAAGCACTGTGTATAAAACACAAATTGGGGTGTGTGTATCATCCTCAGTCCCAAGGAATGGTGGAAAGGGCAAATGGAATTTTGAAAGAAAAAATAGCTAAGACTTGTACGAGCACAAACCTAACCTGGGTCCAAGCACTACCTCTAGCTTTGATGAAAATGCGATCACAGACAAACCGTAACACTCATTTAACCCCACATGAAATGTTCACAGGTAGGTCAATGCCAGTAGCATTTACAAGGGGACCCTATAAGGGCCCCTCATTGGAGCAACTCGAAGGCGAAATGTGAAGCTATGTGAAACATCTAACCCAGATTCATAGGATGTTGTGTTCACAGATTGGTGGAGTAATAAACAGCAGTGACGTGGAAAAGCCATCACACCAAGTGGAGCCCGGAGACTGCATGTACATCAGACTGTTCAAGCGTAAACACTGGAAGGAACCACGACGTGAAGGTCCCTTTAAAGTTGTACTTACAACACCTACTGCAGTCAAGGTCGAAGGTAAGGAGTACTGGTATCACCTCAACCATTGTTGTCGAGCAGCAGGGAAAGACTTAAAGGAGAAGTCCCCAGAACCTAAAGAGACAAAGTCAAAGTTAAACACAGACCTAGATGATAGTTACTCTGAGAGCACAGAACACACGGGCCCGGATAAAAGCCTCACCCCAGTGAACGCCAGTAATTCAAACACCACCCCGACTAACATAGCCCGGTCAAGTCACGACTTTCAAAAACTAAAACCATGTCTAAAAAGCAGCAGAATGCTCACTATTATGTCACAGGAGCTAGTTTAATGATTATACTCCTAGGAATCCTCTGGCTACTAATATCTGCAGACCAACACGCAAAGAATAAGGATAAGACACCGCACCGCAATGAAACTCCGAACATTAACCAGATAGCCACCAATCTGGAGACACCAGTGAGGGCTTCTACAAACCTAAAAAGACTCAAACGACAAGAAGCGGTAGGCCAAGCCTATATAAAAGGCCAAGCGGTAGACCGAGCGCAATCAACACTTAAACAGCTACAACACCTAGATTCAGCTCAAGCAGAGACAGCTGTGCAAAACCACATGAAATATGCCTTAAGCCTCTTAGGGCAGGGAATTGAACTTAAAGCCGCAGACCTCAGCTATAACCGTAAATATTTTGTGATATACACACTAGAGTCTCCAACCAAACCAGAAAACAACACACAAGACCAAAGTGATAAAATAAACACTCGATACTCCCTATCTTTAGAAGTACATACTAAAATACCTAAGGTGAGAAACATGACCCTCACAAATGGTGCAAGCATGGTTATCAGAGGAGACCCAGTTAGCACACAATGTATAGAAATACAAACTTTAATGTACTTTAGTATAAATGGCCCGCACACCTTAACACCAAAAACATAACAGTGACTGCAAAGCCAAGGTGTTTATACCAACATTGCAGCCAAGCTCCGACACCCGCAAAGTGGAAATAGAATTTTGTGCTACTTGTAACCATTATAGTTGCTCAGTGGTAAGAATTGACCAGATTAGGGAACCACATGAAAATATTAAAAATTTTAACCACACTCACTCAGATTATACATCATAATGATTCAATGGCTAAAGAATTTTCAGACAATGACAACAAGACAACAAGAATACCGACAATGGCTTCACGAGTCAGCATGTCAAGCTGTCACTAATAGCACGTGTATTATATGTCATGATCGTTCCCATCACCCACGATGGGTAATGCCAACTAAAGGAGTATGTGAATGTAGTTACCCTCCATATAACAGTTCATACCTTTGTCCAGCATTATGCCTCTTAGGATCTGCAGCACGAACACATGGAGCCAACTGGATGCGTGTCTTAAGTACGTCCTGTATGCATCACCCCAGCTCTACCCAGACAATAGTAGAAATGCACATATGAATACAACCCAACCAGGTATATCCAGTATGTATACGCTCCCGTGGAATCATAAATGTGGGGGCACTCCCCATGACTGCCTGCCAAGACATACTAGAGGCTCGGTATCCCATAGTTAACATTAGGCCCGCATGCAAGGAGTCTGAATACGGCTGCAAACCATCAATTCCTTTTAAAATGCAAGTGCCAAGCCTTAGACTAGGAACTTTGCCATTTGCTGACATTTTCTGGTATTGTGGAGGCACACAAGTATTTCAGGTGCTTCCACGCGTATAGCACGGACTGTGTACCACTGTTGTACTAGAGGGGGGGCTAACTGTTTTCGAATTAAATGACATCCAGCTTAAGGAAATATTTAACACCCAACCATCTCCTGATCAACATGCACGTTCTAAATGTGATATTTCTTCGACCAAAGCATCAGAAATTATGAACACCTACCTAAATATGGGAAACACATCCATAGTTACAGAATGGAGCCAGAACCCCAAAATCTACATAGACTGGAAAGGAATGCCAGTAGGCATTCCAGAAGAGCACCGTGCACTCAAAGAGTCTACAACTCTAGCTATGCTTATTTTCTTACCCCACATGCAATCCCACAGGAATATGAAATGGATCAATTACATTTGGTACAATCAACAGCAATTCATTAATCACACTGTAATGGCTTAAAGCTTATTTCTGAACAACTCCATGTGGCTACTCTAATGACTGTACAAAATCGATTCGCTATAGACAACATGCGAGGCCCCGATTAGGGAGTATGTCAGATGATCGGTTCCGAGTGCTGCGCAGTTATTCCCCTGCACACGGGTCCATTGGGCCCATTCAGCACCCTGCTGGACCGCATGGCTGCTGCCCGTGATCAAATGGTAAACAATAATGCTGTCCCAGAATCTGAGTGGTACAACTGGCTATTTTCCAATGACTGGATAGCTGGACTTGTGCGTACTGGTGTGACCATTCTAGTAGCACTCACAGTAATGGCAATAGTGGCCTGCTGTTGTATTCCCTTTCTGCGAGCTCTCATTGACAAAACTGTACATGCTCTGTTTGGACAATATATGCTAATGCAATTATATGGGACATCCACAGAATTGGTGGAACCTCCTCCCGGGCCACAGGAGGAAGGAGAGAACACTAAAAACTAAAGCAAATAGTTAATGTGTATGTCTTGTTTGTCTGTTCCATGTTATTCCATGTCTATGTTGCCTATGTCTATGCTGTCTATCTTGGATTAAGTCTTGTGTGCAGGACCATGGCGAATGACGGGGCACGTAGGCTAATGCGGTGTCGACACAGACGGCGTTATCATTCAACATGTGCTGTGCTAGAGCCATGTACCGATGGGTTTGTCTACACGTTCCATCACAGCTTCCGCTGCCCAGCCTGCTCCAAGCTGGTGGCAAATATGGAAAGGCGAACTATATGTGAGCACCCATGGATCGTTCGAGACCAACCACATGCACCTGTATGCTGGCATTCGCACCCGCCAACTAATGAGCATTCTCCGTGGTCTCCAATACATGAGGACACCCGTCCGGTACCACATATTTTGTCCCATGCCAAAATGATGCACATCAACGGAACCTGGCTTGACCACAAATGGGAAACAGATTACCCGCTTAGTGATAGGCTCACATGTCGAGTCCACTCATATCGACTACATCGCTCCATTTCGGTGGCCCAAGCATATGGCCACAAAAGACGTCATGCATACTTACTCTCTCACCACATTGAACAGCAAACTGTTCTAGAGTATGTTACTATCTACTTCTGTGAATACCCCATATGGACTTCACACACACCCGGACAACATCAACGGTTGGAGGCTCTTCCAAGGCCTCCTCTGTTTTTTCATCTGTGGAAAGACACTGATTCTGAAGCACTTGCTGTAACACGGAGAACAATATCCATACACCCAATGCGTTCAAAAGGGAATATCTGGGCGATATTGCACACCAACAAACGGTTACAACTACCCTTGCCCCACTGGATATCCCAGCTACATTCGACACACCATTGATGGTGGACTTGAACTAACCACATTAACACGCACACACATTCATTGATCATGCTCAAAGAGAACAGTGTCATTAGGTAATACTGTTGCCATGAAGGGGTGTACTTGGTTTGCAACAATGTTTAGGTAGATGATGTGTGTCAAACTAACATTCCAATGAATGCCAGGACACCACACCATGTTTCCCAACAGAATGTTGCCAGGGCATAACAATGCTTCCGCCAGATTGCCTCATTCCCATACTGCACCATCTCTTCCCCATGTAAGCAACACATACAAATGGCCATCCATATGCGGTAAAAGCGTAATTGCATAATATAATGAGACCAGGCCACATTCTTTCACTGCTTTATGGTCCAGTTCTGATGTGTCCATTGTAGGTGCTTTTGGTGGTTGAAAATGGACAGCACTCTGACCATTCTGTAGCTATGTAGCCCCTTAAACAGCAAGTTCAATGCACTGTGTGTTCTGACACATAGCCAGTAATGAACCTTTTTGGTAATTTTGCTAAAGCAGCTCACCTGTAGGATTGGTCCAGATGTGCTAGCCTTTGCTCCCCACTTGCATCAGTGAGCCTTGAGAACCTGTTGCTGGTTCACCGATTGTCCTTTGCGATACCATTTTTGGTAGGTACTAACCAGTACATACTGGGAATGCCCAACAAAACCTGTAATTTTGGAGATGTTATGACCCAATTGTCTATCCTTCACAATGTGGCTCTTGTCAAAGGCATTCAGATCGTTAAACTGTAACAAGATAATCAGCGTTACTCACTTCAGCTCTCAGTGAAATTAATGCAAAAGACAATAGGTGTAAATATTATTAGAATGGGGTAATGGGGAAAGCATGTGTCAAAAAACATAACTGAATAATATGAATATAACTTAATTGTAAAATAAAAAGAAACCCTTTCCTTGCAGTTTTTCATTTCTGCTCTTTTTTGAGGAGTCATAATTTGGCAGAAGTGAAAGAGTACAAAAGAATCTCAGAATACTAAAAAATAATAATTTGAACAAGAATGGTTGCCAAAGGCCCCAATTTATCATTCAACCAGTTATTAAAACGTTTTATCTTTATAAGAATATGGGTGATTACACATGTATTGATAGTTAAATTTAGCATGACACATAGCCATACTGTCCTAATCATCACATCAATTAATCAAAAGTCAAATGGTGACTGCTGAGCCATGGACATTAACATGCATGCCTTAATGTTAAATGCAGACAGGGTGCATGTAAAAAAAAAAAAAAAGGAAAGTCACTCTATACTAAGGACATATTTTATATTTCCCATTTTCATATTTGGATTCTTTCCTTAATACATGGCTGACAAAGACTTTGGCTTAGTTTTGAGACATATTGTCTTTTAGAGAGTCAAAATCAGCTTTAATGTCAATTCTGCTATATGTACAGGACATACAGTGGATTGAAATTGCACTTCTCTCAGTCCTATGGTGACGTAACAAGGAAAAAATGCAACAACTGAAAATCCCATCTCCCATCTCGATCCCTCTGCCTAGCTAACCTGTACAAGTCCTTCTGTCCTTCTCTAGTGTCTAACCCATTGTACAACTCATCATATGCCTTCTGCTTGGCCTTAGACACCTCCCTCTTCACTCTGCGCTGTGACTATGTATGTGATATTCATATACATACATATATATATAAACCTTATGTATATATATGTATGTATGTATGTATGTATAAATATAAGGCCACAGCCATCAGGGAATACTGTTTCCATGAAAGGGTGTACAAGGTCTGCAACAATGCTTAGGTAGGTGGTACATGTCAAAGTAACTTCCAAATGGATGGCAGGACCCAAGGTTTCCCAGCAGAACATTGCCCAAAACATTACACTGCCTCCACTGGCTTGCCTTCTTCCCATAGTGCATCCTGGTGCCATGTGTTCCCCAGGTAAGTGATGCATACGTGCCTGGCCATCCATGTGATGTAAAAGAAAACATGATTTTAACATCGTTTAAATTACGTAGATGGCCGGGTGCATGTACATTACTGTGGCCTCTTTCAGCAGGATAATACGTCGTGCCACAAATTAAAATTGTGGCAGTTCCTCGAGGATGAAGGAATTTATACCATTGCATGGCCCCCATGATTGCCAATAGAACACCTTAGTCCATCCGACACCGCCATGTTGCACCTCAGATTGTCCAGGAGCTCAGCGGTGCCCTCGTCCAATCTGGGAGGAAATACCCCAGGACACAATCCATCATCTCATTAGGAGCATGCCCCAATGTTGTCAAGCATGCATACAAGCACATGGGTGCCATACAAACTATTGGGTACCATTTTGAGTTGCTGCAATGAAATTTCAGCAAAATGGACTAGGTTGCTGCATTATTTTTTCACTTTGATTTTCAGGGTGTCTTTGAATTCAGCCCTCTGTAGGTTGAGGTCTTTACCACTGTACATTGTTCATAAATATATGGGCCATACATGTACTATTTATAATAACTACTGCATATATCACCCCCATAACTGTATATCTACTCGTAATTTATTGAAAATATATCACTATGCACTTCTGGTTAAATGCTAACTGCATTTCATTGGCTTTGCACACATACTGAATCCAAAATGGACACAACTGCTGTTACTCTCAGTGGGTCTTATCAAAATGAATGTTAAAGACTCACAATTAATGATCTGTCTAAAGAAACAACTAGGTTTGAAATGAAATCTGCAAATTCACAGAGGAATTCAGAATATGGCCCTGGACGTCTGTAAATAAAATTAGAGGAATCATCTCTGTAGACTTTTTTGTTTTGTGGCATATGTTTAGTTAGTATAAAGGACTTCAGATTAGCCATCATTTGCTTGTCTGCTCCCTGGCCCTGGCTCTGGAATTTCACTGATTAACTAGACCTGTTCATTGACTATGTGCTATGCTCCAAGAAATGAGAGCAGCACAGGCCAGCTTTGACCTCAAAAATGCTCCAATTATCTATGAAACCCACTTTGTTTTTGAAACAATTTTTTTACCACCACAACATCCAGCAGTTCAGTGACCATAACCTGCTGTAAGTTACATCGGCACACAGCATTCAAATGGGGCCAGAGCATACTACAGCATCAGACATCACCTTCTCTAATTTACACACTTCTACAATAATCCTCATAGTAACCTCCGACTGACAAAGGCATATATCATTAGCTCCTAAATGGAAAACTACCTTAGAGAACATATACTTGCTTAAGACCCTAAGATGACCTGCTATATCTGGAGCTCTGAAATACACCTAACCAGTGCTGCTGGAGCCCCTAAAGGCCTAGCTAATTTCACATGCCTTAGGGTCTCATAAACCTGAAAGAGTCTCCTATAACCAGAGCTCTTCCAGGTTTCTCAGCAGGTGCTTCACTGAGGACAGCAAATCTGTGAAGCAGAGAGGAGTGGTGCTCCTGTGGGCAAGTCTTAGAGTTACCTTTGGCTTTGTGACTATGCCTCTGAGTGGTCACCCCACTGTGAGGGCTCTGATGATGGAGTGGGGGATTACTTATGCCACCTAAGGCATCCAGATTTCCCCTACAGACACTACACTACTCTCAGTATCACTAACCCTCTCTAGCATCTGGATACACACCTCAAATACACAACCTAAAATCTCAGAGGAAGAATTACTGCAGCTCACACACTGGACAAGTTGAATGTTACCATACTTAATGATTATGTACCTTTGACTGAATATGAAAATTGGAAAGTGAAAAATTTATCAAACTAACAGCAACAGTAAAAAATATTCAAGAAAAAGAGAAAATTAAGCAGTATAATTTAAACGCTGACACAAGCAAGTAGTAAACAGTAAACGCTTCAAATACAGGTACACTAATGTCACACCAGTGTGAAAATCCTTACTGGTCAAATGTGAGCACCGAATCTAATAATGGAAAAACTTTTTAGAGAAAATAAAAATTCTATAAAAATAATTTTATAGAACTGTATGTTTACAGAAATGTTGATTATTACCATTACCTATATCAGACTTCTTTCTTGTCACCTGAGGTAAAACGGCAAGTGAAATGTTTAAAAAAAAACTTCAATGTTATTTTGAGATTTCTATCTAAACAATTCATGGATCTGAATATCTGCTCCGTGGATTTGAAGAAGACCCTGAGAGCAGAAAAATATCATGGATTAAAATCTTAAAGAAATACAGAGATGAGCCACAAATTTCCTGGAACCAAGCTTAAACTTTACCACAGTGCTGGAATAGCCAAAGTGTGTTGAAATTAATCATCTGCTCATGATCTAAAATAGAAGAAGAAGTTGCTTTCGGCTGCTCCCTGTTCGGGGTCGCCACAGCAGACCAACTGGTCCGCACAACAACTTGGCAAATGTTTTACGCCGGATGCCCTTCCTGACACAACCCTCCCATTTTTCCGGGCTTGGGACCGGCACTGTATCCAGTGGCTAGGAATCAAACCCAGGCCTTCCGCATGATAGGCAAGAAACCTACCACTGAGCCACCAATGCTCATGATCTAAAATAAATAAACTAATTGGTCATGCACGGTGTAGGTAATGTCATGGCTTGGGCTTGCAAGGTTGCTTCCAGAACACTGTCACTAATCTTTATTGTTTGTGAAGTAACTTCTGATGGTAGCAGCAGATTGAAATCAGAAGTCTACAGAAACATTCTGTCTGCCAAATTAAAGAAAAATATACCCAATATAATTGGGAGGAACTTCATCATGCAGCAAAACAATGACAAAATGTACGTTGTTAAAAACGTAATGAACATCATGAAATATGATTTATTTACATGAGTTATTTTATGGCAGTATATAAAAAAATTTCAAACTGTGATGTGTGTAGGAAGGCTAATTGCTACTTTGGCAACACCATCTTATACAAACACATTAGAAAACATGGAAAAGTGGATGAGGAAAATCCTTCAGACAGATCCCTGGCAATGTCAGCACTAAGACAGAAGTCACTGGCAGAGTCCTTTAAAAGAGGCAAAGAATATCCAGGTAGCTATAGTTGTGAAAGTAATTTTGGTCATACTGGATCCTTTGCGTTAATTAATATTTATTTTCAAAGTGTAATTGGTCATCATAGTTGACACTATATGATTCCTATATACGTATAGTATACATGTAGATAGACTAGACTTAATTACTGTGGTATTTCACCTAGATGATTCTCCAAAAGTTATTAATATAGCTCAGAGCACTTTGCAATAGCCTTGCTGAAATGACCTGCAGCCTCTGTGCTTCAAGACGAGGGTTTTAGGAATTTCGTCAGAACAGTCAATCCACACTACAAGATTCCAAGTAGGAAATATTTCATGGAATTGAAAATACCAACACTGTAGGAAGAGTGCCACTCAATAGAAAATAAAAATTCCTAGATTGTGCAAACAGTGATGTAGTGGACAAATGCTTATTTAATTGTCTCATGCCATATTATTGATGAGAACGCAAAAATATACGTTTTTCAGGACAACATAGCACTGAAAATATTTGATCAGAATTATAGTCACTGATTAGTGGAGCAAAATAGACAAAGGTCAGGCTGTAAACACAGACGATGACGCCAATATGGTTGCTGCTGTGCACAAAGCAAGTTGGGCATTATCCATGTTTTGCACACATCCTCAATTTAGCAGTAAAGGACTCTATTAAGGCTCTGCTTGATCTTCGTGACATCCAGCAGAGATTCAGTACTATTGTATCTTTCTTTCACTACAGCAAAAGAGCAGCAAAGAGGTTCAAAGAAGTTCAGAAACAAGTGAAGTTTCCAGACAAAAACTGATACAATCAGCTGAAACAAGGTGGAACTCTATGTTCAGTATTTTTGGAGAAACCTTTTGAGCAGACTTTTTGTAGCTGTCACCACATTCCTCTGTCTTCTTAGAAAGACCTCATTGTGTTTAAATGAGGAAGATTGGTCCACAATCAGTCTCCCCATTGAAGCCACAGAAAGGTTTTTCTCAAAGGCAGGCCAGTTAGTAAGCCAGAGAAGAAGGGCAATAAAAGGGAAACAGGTAAACATTTTCTGAACAAAAACCTGTAATTCAGTAGTTCTCAACAGGTTGAATGGGAATTAAAGAGGGGGCTCAGGGAATATTTCCTTGGACATGGGAGGGCCCTGGGGGTGAATAAGCCAAAAATTGAGAATTAGAGCCAATAATAGTTTTATTAATTAATAAAATGTTAATAGTGCTTTTCTTTAATCTAGCCATGGGGGTCACAGTCCAGTGACTTCTGTGCCGGTCCCAAGCCCGGATAAATAGAGAGGGTTGCGTCAGGAAGGGCATCCGGCGTAAAACATTGCCAAATTTAACCATGCAAATCGTCAGTACGAATTTCATACCGGATCGGTCGAGGCCCGGGTTAACAACGACCGCCATCGGCGCCATTGACCTACAGGGCGCCGGTGGTAATTGGGCTGCTGTTGGTCGAAGAAGTAGATGAGGGAGGAGAGTGCACAGACAGAGAGAGAAGAGGAAAGGTAAGAGTGTAGGACTGAGAATAGGAACTCTGAATGTTGGTACTATGACAGGGAAAGGTAGAGAGCTGGCTGATATGATGGAGAGAAGGAAGGTGTATATACTGTGTGTACAGGAGACCAGTTGGAAGGGTAGCAAGGCTCGTAGTATAGGAGCAGGATTCAAGCTGTTTTATTATGGTGTGGATAGAAAGAGAAATGGGGTAGGTGTGGTCCTGAAGGAGGAGTTTGTGAGGAATGTCCTGGAGGTGAAGAGAGTGTCAGACAGGGTGATGAGTCTGAAGTTAGAGAGTGAAGGGGTGATGTTGAATGTTGTTAGTGGTTATGCCCCACAGGTAGGTTGTGAGTTAGAGGAGAAAGAGAGATTCTGGAGTGAATTAGATGAGGTGATGGAGAGTATTCCCACGAGTGAGAGAGTGGTCATAGGAGCAGATTTTAATGGACATGTTGGTGAGGGGAACAGAGGTGATGGGCAAGTTTGGAGTTAAGGAAAGGAACCTAGAAGGACAGATGGTAGTGGACTTTGCTAAGAGGATGTACATGGCTGTGGTTAACACTTATTTTCAGAAGAGGGAGGAGCATAGAGTGACTTACAAGAGTGGAGGTAGGAGAACACAGGTAGACTACATCCTATGTAGAAGAGGCAATCTGAAAGAGATTAGTGACTGTAAAGTGATAGTGGGAGAGAGTGTAGCCAGATAGCATAGGACGGTGGTGTGTAGGATGACTTTGATGGTCTGTAAGAAGAAGAGTTCAAAGATAGAGAAGAAAACTGAAGAGTGGTGGAAGCTGAAAAAGGAGGAATGTTGTGAGGAATTTAGACAGAAGTTGAGGCAGGCTCTGGGTGGTCAGGTAGTGCTGCCAGATGACTGGGAAACTACAGCAGAAGTGATCAGGGAGACAGGGAGAAAGGTGCTGGATGTGTCATCTGGAAGGAGGAAAGAAGATAAGGAGACTTGGTGGTGGAATGAGGAAGTTCAGGATAGTATCCAGAGGAAGAGGTTAGCCAAGAAGAGGTGGGACATGGACAGGACTGAAGAGAATAGACAGGAATACAAGGAGTCACAACGCAGAGTGAAGAGGGAGGTGTCTAAGGCCAAGCAGAAGGCATATGACAAGTTGTACACTAGGTTAGACACTAGAGAAGGAGAGAAGGACTTGTACAGGTTAGCTAGGCAGAGGGATCGAGATGGGAAGGATGTGCAGCAAGTTAGAGTTATTAAGGATAGAGATGGAAGGGTGCTCACAAGTGAGGAGAGTGTACAGAGGAGATGGAAGGAGTACTTTGAAGAGCTGATGAATGAGGAAAATGAGAGGGAAAAAAAAGTAGAAGGGGTGAACTCTGTGGAACAGAAAGTAGATAAGATTAGAAAGGATGAAGTCAGGAAGGCTTTGAAGAGGATGAAAAGTGGAAAAGCAGTTGGTCCTGACGACATCCCGGTGGAGGTCTGGAAGTGTCTAGGAGAGGCAGCAGTGGAATTTTTTAACTAGTTTGTTCAACAGGGTTTTAAGAGAGTGAGAGGATGCCTGAGGAATGGAGAAGAAGTGTGTTAGTGCCGATCTTTAAGAATAAGGGTGATGTGCAGAGTTGCAGCAACTATAGGGGGATAAAGTTGATGAGCCATACAATGAAGCTATGGGAAAGAGTAGCGGAAGCTAGGTTAAGGAAGGTAGTGGAAATTTGTGAGCAGCAGTATGGCTTCATGCCCATAAAGAGTACAACAGATGCAATTTTTGCTCTGAGAATTTTGATAGAGAAGTATAGGGATGGTCAGAGGGAGTTGCACTGTGTGTTTGTAGACTTGGAGAAAGCGTATGACATGGTGCCAAGAGAAGAGCTGTGGTACTGTATGAGGAAGTCAGGAGTAGCAGAGAAGTATGTCAGAGTGGTGCAGGACATGTATAAGAGGAGCAGGACAGTGGTGAGGTGTGCTGTAGGTCAGACAGAGGAGTTCAAAGTGGAGGTGGGACTACATCAGGGATCGGCTCTGAGCCCCTTCCTGTTTGCGATGGTGATGGACCAGTTGTCAGAGGAGGTCAGACAGCAGTCTCCTTGGACAATGAAGTTTGCAGATGACATTGTGATCTATAGTGAGAGCAGGTGGAGGAAAACTCGGGAGTTCTGTATTATAGGAAATTATCAGCGAGAATCAAGGGGAAGGTGTACAGGACAGTGGTGAGACCGGCCATGCTGTATGGTTTAGAGACAGAGTCACTGAGGAAGAGACAGGAGTCAGAGCTAGAGGTAGCGGAGCTGAAGATGTTGAGGTTCTCTTTGGGAGTGACAAGATTGTACAGGATTAGGAACGAGTACATCAGAGGGATAGCTCATGTTGGATGTTTGGGGGACAAAGTTAGGGAGGCCAGATTAAGATGGTTTGGACATGTTCAGAGGAGGGAGAGTAAGTATATTGGTAGGAGAATGTTGGACATGGAGCTGCCAGGCAGGAGGCAAAGAGGAAGGCCAAAGAGGAGGTATATGGATGTAATTAATGAGGATATGAAGCTAGTGGGTGCAAGTGTTGAGGATGCAGAGGATAGGGATAGGTGGAGAGAGATGATTCGCTGTGGTGACCCCTGAAGGGAAAAGCCGAAAGAAGAAGATCATTGTTTCTGATCAAAAACATCAGATTGCAGAAAAGAAAACAATATGTTTTAAAAACATTCATTGTTTTCCAGTAATAATTTTTTGCACATTACATGTTTGCAAATTCGGTTCAACACAGTTTTGTTTTGTTTTTTTTGGGGGGGGGGGGTTGTTGGCTTAAAAGTGTTTATAATCTGTCTTGGGTTTTAACATACTCATGACCAATTACAGTAATACTAATACTAATTAATTGCGTCGAAAGCATAAATCCTTTAGCAGTCATGGAGATATATTCAGATTTAGCAAACTAAAGATACATTCACTTCATGACAAACATACATTCAACTCGTGACACATTGCTCTCCCCTACAGGAAAATACATGTAAGTTCAAGTGCATATTTTCAAAAATAAAAAGTATCGCTATCCGTATCAATATAGGCGATACTACTCCAGTATTTACTTAGTATCGGATCAATTCCATATTTTGCTGTTTCGCTCCCCACCCTAATTCGGTGCTACTGACGACAAATCTGTGTCGAGTAAGGGCGAGCACACGTTACGTTTTCAATGGGCGGGGTTTTATGGGTGACGTGTAGGTGACTGATTTTGCGGGGAGTGTTCATGTGACGGAGTCAGGGATAAGCTGTAAGAGTCCGGTCTGTTGCTGGCGAAATGGTGTCCGTACAGTGAGGAAATAAACAGAGGTATGTCCGAATTCCAGTATGACAACATTTATTATTAAAGCGTTATTATCTATTGGAGTCGACATCTTATCTTAAATAGAGGTTATACTAGGCTGCTTAGTAGTGGTTAATCACGACTGGCCGTTATTTTCGCATTATACCACGATCGCTAAAGCTAACTAAGGTTTTGTGGTTGCTCGAAGGCCCTTCGTGGTGAGGCCCAGCAACGACCAATGATACAGGACTGATTATGTAGGCTGATTTCCAGTAAATTGGGTCGTCATGTAAACTGGCACAGTTAAACCGGATAATTTATTTTCTGTCCTGATAAGTGAAAAGTCAAGATTTGGGTTACTGAGCCTTTGCATGTAAGGTGTTAGCATTGAACTGGACGATGACATTACATATGCTTTCTCTAGTTTTTCTCCCATGGAAATAACCATGAATGATATATAACAAATATTTATGATTACATACATATGTATTCCTGTAACAGTTAGTTCAAATAATGTACATATTTTCTAAATGACAAAACATGGTTACTTGGGACAGTCTTAAACTTAAGTCTTACTTGGGAAAGTAACTACTATGATAAAATTATGCATATGCTATTAGACAGGTGTGAAAAATGCTGTAAAGTAAGAATGCCTTCAAAAATAGAAGTGTTAATAGTACATAGTATAATGTATATTATTTTTTAGTTTTTATCAATTAGCAATATGGAAAATATTTGAAAAAAGAGAGAAATCCAAAACCAATCAATATTTGGTGTGACCACCCTTTGCCTGCAAACTGCATGAATTCTTCTCGGTATACTTGCACACAGTTTTTGAAGGAACATCCAAACATCTTGATGAACTAACCACACATCTGCCTCATGCTGCCGTATGCTGCCTTAAATTCTTCTGTATGTAATCCCAGGCAGACTTGATGATTTTGACATCATGGCTCTGTGGGGGTCAAACCATCACTTCCAGGGCTCCTTGTTCTTCTCTACATTGAAGATAGTTCTTAATTACATTGGTTGTATGTTTGGGGTCATGGTCCTGCTGCAGAATAAATTTGTGGCTCAAAATACATTGAACAGCACATCTTTAAACCCCAGTCTGCTTTGAAAACTTTGCCTGGGAGAGACCTTGCTGATGCAGTATAACTACCTTGTGTCTTGTCTCGCCATGGTGTGTGACCTGTGACATGAAAATGTCTACCACAATCTCACCTTAATAGCAGAGTTTGACTGTTCCTAAGCCAGTTTTAAGCCACCTACACAGCTGTTTCTGTTTCAGCTGATGACTGTGTTTCAACCTACATATGAAATTGATGATCATTAGCACCTACTTGGTATAAATGGTTAATCTTACACCTGACCCTGATTCTACAAAATCTCTGACTTTGTGCATGTGTACACAGTGTAATAATTGATGCTGGTTTGAAGGGTAGTCACACTAAATATTGATTCAAAGTTACATTTGAAATTGCATCACAAATTGAAATTTGAAGGATATATTTATATATACATATATATATATATATATATATATATATATATATATATATATATATATATATATATATATATATATATATATATATATACAAACACTATATATTAGTGTATACAGTGGTGTCAAAAAGTGTTAGCCCCCTTCCTGATTTCTTATTTTTTCGCATGTTTGTCACACTTTAATGTTTCAGATAATCAAACACATTTAAATATTAGTCAAAAAAAACCAAAACAAAATGAAGACTTTGGAGTGGCCTAGTCAAAGTCCTGACCTCAATCCGATTGAGATGCTGTGGTATGACCTTAAAAAGGTGGTTCATGCTCTAAAACCCTCCAATGTGGCTGAATTACAACAATTCTGCAAAGATGAGTGGGCCAAAATTCCTCCACAGCGCTGTAACAGAATCATTGCAAGTTATCGAAAACGCAGATATATATGTCAAGTATTGACTGAGAAACAGCCTTACATGTTTTTCATTCATTGTTTTCAGGTTTCAAATGTCTGATAACATGCACAAGGACTTCCTTGCTCCTGAGGAGCCTCTTCCAGTGCTCTTGCAGCAGGGAAACCTCAGTGAAGATGGTATGCTGGATGTCAGTGACTTCAGCTGTCGGCTTTCCTCTTGTCATCGGACAGACCCTCTGCACCGCTTCCACAGCAACAGGTATAACAATACTTAAATTTGTACACATTGTCTTTTACATTACTTGACGTGTATTAAAGATATTCTGCTGCTCATACAAAGAATTTCTTCTTATTCTTCTCTGTGAATAAGTACAAATTTTAAATGAGCCCCATGAATAAAAATCTTTACGTTAGGAGGGTAATGATACCCTCTGGTCATGATTCGATTCACAATACTGGCTTGTGGTTCAAGATTCAATTTGATTCTGAGAATATTTTGAACAAAATGTGACCTGAAAAGGCCCCTTTTTATGTATTAATTATGAACAATGCAAAACAGTGTAACTTTTTCCTGTATAAACTTTATAAATAAGAATGTTATGAACAGAGGTTCATATATTGTAAACAACAGTGTTGTTCAGATTCACCATATCTTGGCTATATTGCCTGAATTCTGTGTTTTGCATGGCATCAAGTAGATTATAATGTGATTGTGTAACTGTATTGCTGTATATTTTATGGCTTAGGCATATTTGGACCTTTTGTACAACTCCTTTACATGCATAAATAATAGCTATGTGAATCACACATTGCCATGAAGCACATCATGAAATTTTTGAGTAGCTTTATAGTTCTATGTGCCAGTTATTGTGACAAATATCAATTACCATTATGTCTTTTTCCTTTGCTTTTTTGGTTTAGATGGAATCTTACCTCATGTGGCACCAGTGTGGCAAGTTCAGAGTGCAGTGAGGAACTCTTTTCTTCTGTGTCTGTGGGGGATCAAGATGACTGCTTCTCTCTTCTGGATGATCAGGAGCTCACTTCTTTTGACTTCTTTCCAGAAGGCAGTGTCTGCAGTGATGTGTCGTCTTCCATTAGCACATACTGGGACTGGTCTGACAGTGAGTTTGAGTGGCAGGTAAGACTCACCAAAGGGACATATCTAAAATTCGGTATTACCAGGCATGTCTTAAAGAAATACAGCTCTTCTTTTGGTGGCGTAGGATATTCAGATTTGGAAGCTGTGAAGATAAGACATCTCGATTATATAAGGCTTATAACCAAGCCATTAGAGTGATGTTGCAAAAAATAAATTCTGTATTTTTTCTAAGCAGAAACATTGCATTTTTTCAGTTGTCTATGTTAACAGGTTAGAGCATTCACATTGCACACTGAGGTATCAGTGAGTAGCGGAAGCAGCAGCGTGACAAATGCTTCAGTGCTGAGTCTGTTTTTACCATGTGGATCAAGCTTAATTAATGTAACAGTGGTTTGTTTTTGGTCAAAATAAACATGGGTCGACATTAAAATTAAAATTTTCATCATAAAAGCATATTAGTGATGTCTACTATGTTTCACCCAGTCACTATATGACTTTCAGCACTGTGAAAAATATATAGGGCTGATTGAATCTCTGAAATGTGCTAATAATACTGCAGTTGGACCAGACAAAATTCAACTACACTATATAGTGTTAATAATTTTACTGGAGATTTTTAATACTGTCTAGAGAACTGGAATCATTCCACCATCCTTGCAAGAGGCAATAACTATTCCGATACCAAAACGATGCAAAGATCATTCTGATGCAAATAATTACCATTTTATAGCACTGACCAGTTGCCTTTGTAAAACTATGGAAAGAATCATAGCAACCGTCTTGTGTGGATACTTGAGTCTGGCCATAAGATTAGTGACTACAAATGTGGTTTCGGAAGAGGGAAAATTACACAGGATGACCTTAACAATTTGGAAAGTAATCATATGTGCAGGGGGCATGGTGGCTTGGTGGTTAGCACGTTTGACTCATACCTCCAGGGTTGGGGGTTTGATTCCCGCCTCCGCCATGTGTGTGTGGAGTTTGCATGTTCTCCCCGTGCCTTGGGGGTTTCCTCCGGGTACTCCGATTTCCTCCCCTGGTCTAAAGACATGCATTGTAGGTTGATTGGCATCTCTAAATTGTCCGTAGTGTGTGATTGCGCGTGTGTGCGTGTGTGTGTGTGTGTCCTGTGTGTTGGCACTCTGTCCAGGGTGTATCCTGCCTTGATGCCCAATGACGCCTGAGAGGCGTGACCCGAGAATAGATCGGATAAGTGGTAGACAATGAATGAATCATATGTGCAAGACAGTTCTAGCAAAAATGGTCATGCTGTAGCAGTATACTATGATATCCTTAAATATTTCTATAACATTGGACTATAACATGGGGAAAATTACCAATTTTTATTTCCAAATTCCTATCCAACAGACTTTTCTGTGTTCACCCTTTCAAATCCACATGTGCATCAGCTGAGTCCCTCATGGAAGCATTCTCTCAATAACCCTCTTCAATATCAAAATCCGTATAGTATCAGTATTGTGGATATTATAAACCCCAAGACATTTTGTAGTCTGTGTGTTGATGATCTATGCTTATGTTAAAGGGAAAAAGCTTGAATTTAATCAAAAGACAAGTACAGTTATGCATAAAAAAGACAAATGAATTGTCATTTAAAATGGATTTTATTTTTCTACAAGAAGACTGTTTGTATGCATATAATAGAAGTCAAAGAAGTAAAATTCTCAGGACTTTTGTTTGACAACAAACACACCTTTATTCCACAGTAATCCCTGTGGAAAATTTGTTTTAAAGCTTTGGATATTAGAAAAGTGTTTTTAAAGTTAAATGGGTTCTGACTTCACTGTACTCTTACACTTTAACAGGGTTCTAGAAAATCGTACTTAAATGTTGGATACCATACATCATGGAATACGACTAGCATTAGGAGCATTTTGAACTTCTCCTGTTCAGAGCCTGTACACAGAAGCCAGAGAACCTTCACTCCAGAACAGACATTTGAAACTAAACTCTTGCACTCTATCTAGTTAAACTTAGGGCCAACCAAAGCCTACCAGACAGTTTTGCACCCTGAACATCTTTACTTATATGAAATCAAACCCAGGTACCTCAAACCTTTTGGGATTTGGATAAAGCCTCATCTAGAGAACCTTATTATCAATTTGGACAATTTAACCCTGATGCATCTTTGTTGTATTCCTCCTTGGACTCCTTGTAAAAATATAGCCATTTTCCACAGCATAAACCAATGTTTTGTGATGGATCCAAAGCAGAGAACCATGTATAAGCAGCAGCAGTATTTTGAGATCATTGTTATAGTATGCACATTCCAGGAAAATGCTCCATTTATACAGCTGAAGCTTGTGTGTGGTAGAAAAAGATAGAAAATGGACAGATCTTGTCTCCAAGCACTAAAATCTGTAAGATTTGACCACCCCATAATTCTGAGCATTTTATCTTAAATTGATATTTTACAGAGGGCAGACTTTGATATATTGTTCTGTTGGATACTGTCCGATCATATTGGACTCTCTGGCAATGAGAAGGCAGATCTCACCACTAAGGAAGCTCTCTCTTTCTGAATTACAGAGTGCCAAATTTTATCCTCAGATATAAAACCCCATATTTATAATAATTGGCAGAATGGGATGAGTTTAATAACAAGCTATATAAAATGAACTCGATTATAAGTAGACCCTTTTTTATTAACTTCAGAACTTGATCAAGAAATTTATACCAGGTGTTATGTAAAAAAAAAGGTCCCAAAAAAGAGCTGCTGGATGTGGCAATCCAAGGACTTTTATTTAAAGAAATTTATTTTACTAAAATCACACAGTCATTAAATCATATGTAAAAAGATTTATTTGAAACAGATGTATGTATGAATAATCTCTGTCAACTTGCATTCTTTCAGTTGCCAGGAAGTGATATTGCCAGTGGTAGTGATGTAGTCTCTGACATCGTACCCAGTATACCAAGCTCACCTTGCCTTGTTTCAAAACGAAAGACTAAACCTCATAGGAACTTGGATGAATTGCCTTGGAGTGCCATGACCAATGATGAGCAGGTATGTCTGAGAAGTTGAGTTTTATTTGGTAATATTTAGTCACTTTCCAAAATTGGTTTAAATGTGCCGCATGAGCTAAACTGAAAGTGTATTTTAAGTCTCAACAGGGCAACAGTAAATTAAAAGATATTAAAAAAAACCTCCAACTTTTTATAAAGTTCACCATATTCTCAGGAAATCTATATTAATTGTTCTAGAGCTTGTGTCGTAATCAAAAACTAATATGAATGCCAGAAATACCATTAAATATGCTTCAAACAGGAAGAAAGCTATTGAAGAAGAACTTCTCAAATTCTATTTGAGACATTTCACCTTGATCTTTATTGGATCTATTCTAAAATAGAATCAGTTAATTTTCTGGTTACAATTATAATTCCATATATAACCTTCAAACATTTAACCATTTGTACTTGAGATATCAGCTTGGACAGGCAATCTGAAACATGACTACTGAGAAATGAATATCTTAATTTTAATGACATTTCAGAAAGGCTTTTTGTCATAAAGTGTGCAGGCATTTAAAAACATTGTCTGTTTTTCTTTTAGGTGGAGTATATTGAGTATTTGAGCCGCAAAGTGAGTACAGAAATGGGGCTGCGGGAGCAGCTTGACATAATTAAAATAATCGACCCGAGTGCACAGATATCTCCGACTGACAGCGAGTTCATCATTGAACTTAACTGCCTCACGGATGATAAACTAAAACAGGTTAGTAAAATAATGGAGAAATTGAAACATATCTAAGCATTAATTGAGAATGCAGTACTATCCTCTAAAAATGGTGCTAAATCATACACCTGTGATTTTTAAACTGTTCTTAAAGCTATGGCCAGTGTTGTACTGTATTTTATGTACTCCTATGTTTATTGTTAGGAAAGTGATATTATTTTTTTAATGCAACCAATATCTGACAAGTCAGAACAGGTCAGGTTTCTGAAATGACTCATCTGTGCAAAACCAGATGAGGGCTAAAAGGTCTGCATAAATAGTAAGAAGAACTGTTTAAAAGGTAAGATTATAGAATCAATTAATATCAGCTAATTCTTTTGTTTGTTTGTATTCAATTTAATTACTTTTAATATTTACTGAGTCACAGGATGCCATTTTTATGAGCACTAATTAAGAGTGATTGTGTGATGTGAAGTGATATTATCAGACCCATTTACACTGCCTGACCAAATAAAAAACAAAAGGTTACACACACTAATATTTTGTTTGACTGCATTTTGCATTCGGTATGGCACACATTCGTCATGGAATCATTTTGATAAACTTATGCAATTTCTTGATGATGGAAGAGTCAGACCGCTGTAATGTCTTCTCTAGTACATTCCAAAGATTCTCAATGGGGTTAAGTTCAGGACACTGTGGAGGTTAATGTTGAAATGGATGTCTCATGCTACGTGATCTATTCTTACACAGTTTAAGCCTGATGAATCCTGGCATTCTGGGGATTTTTTCTCCAGTGCCATCAGGGAAGAAAAAAATCCATTGATAGAAAAATCTGGTCATTCAGTATATTCGGCTAGTCAGCTGACCGATTTTTTTTTTTT
This sequence comes from Hemibagrus guttatus, assembly GCA_033459395.1. NCBI lineage: Eukaryota > Metazoa > Chordata > Actinopteri > Siluriformes > Bagridae > Hemibagrus > Hemibagrus guttatus. Next base: position 12,921,147 of record JAUCMX010000009.1, on the reverse strand, counting down.
TGGCACATAACATTGCTGATCTAGACCTGACCAACTGATGTAACCCCAGATCATTACACTGCTCGCACAGGTTTGTACAGTAGGCACTAAGTGTGATGAATGCATCGTTTCATCCAACTCTTTTCTTACCCTGATGTGATCACTCTTGAATAGACTCTAACAATCCCTTGAGATCTCGTCAGATTGCATGTGTGGAAATGCTCTAGGTTTCACTAGTAAACCTAGCTATGATTTCTAATGTTTTTTTTCTGATTTGATTTTACCAAAATTTTGTGATCTGTCTCATTCAAGATTTTTTTAGACCACATTTCTCCCTTATAGATGGATAGATAGATAGATGGAAAGATAGATATACTTTATTGATCCCATGAGGGAAATTATATTACAACAGCTAAGTCAGTCACAAGATACAACACACTCAAGAATATAAAATGCAAATGTAAAATTATATATATGTTGTATGTTTACACTGTTTACATTGTTTTCACTCAGCAAAACACTCACGATAGCTACCACGTGGTAATCAGGAAAAATCCGCGAATCACTGAAGTTGCGAATAGTGAACCGCGAATTCGCAGGGGAATACTGTACACAAAAATATAAGATAATATAATGGATATGAAGGTCCCTTGAGAGTCTAGAAAAAAGTGTTAATGGTTGTAATAGTGTAGTGTGAGACTGTTATCACCTGCCACACACAGGTGAACTATTGTACAATGTTATTGCGAATGGTATGAATGACCTCCTGTAACGTTCTCTGTGACAGTGAATCTGAATGAGTCTTTTGGAGAATGAGCTCCACTGACTCTGTAATGTATTGTAGAGTGGGTGAGGTTTATTGTCCATGATGGAGAGCAGTTTGTTCAGTGACCTCCTGATCCTTAATGACTTAAAAGTTTGTGTCAAATGATAGAGCCAGCCTTGCCAAATAGCTTGTTAATCCTGCTGGCATCCCTGGTGCTGATGCTGCCCCCCCCTACCATTTACTGTGTTGCAGACCACGACATAGTAAATGGCACTCACCACCATAGACTGGTAAAAGATCTCCCGCATTTTGTAACAAACATTAAAAGATCTGAGCTTCCTCAAAAAGAGAGTTTGCCCATTCCTTTCTTGTATACAGCATCAGTGTGGGTCCTCCAGCCCAGTCTGTTGTTTAAGTATACACCCAAATACTTGTAGTTGTCAACAATTCCAAGTTCTTGTCCATGATGGTTATGGGCTCAATCAAAGTTTTAGTCCTCCTAATATCACAAAGATGATAGTCACAACTATCATTACTAGTTTTAATAATGTGTTGAACAGTTCTTAACCCAATTTTAGCAATTTCAGCAATCTCCTTAGTTGTTTTCTTTGCTTGATGTAAGGCCAATAATTTGATCTTTCTAAAACAGAGTAACATCTTTTTCATGACCACAGGATATGGCTTCTGACATGGTTGTTTAGAAAATGAGAAGCAGATCACTGCATCAGTACAAGTTAAATAACTTGCCAGCTGAAATGTATTAATTATCCAGTTAATATATTTCATTAATTATCCAATGGAAGGCTGTTTGCTTGGTTAAATCCAGAAGTGCAGGCAGTCAGGCAGTATAACTAACCATGAAACTGGATTTTTTTTATAGATTTTAATGTTTGCAAGATTTTGAACAAGGAATTTCCATACCTTTTCTAATAAAACAATTAGCCATCTCGTTTTGTCTTTTGCCTCTTGATCAGAGAATCACCCTCAGAGGAAATCCAAAAGTAATCAGAATATTGTGTTAACTGGAAGCTTTTTTCTGCTTAGTTTAGCGTAGTTTAGACAGTTTGCTATGCCGTCATTCAACAAAAGATTGTTTTTAAATGTTATTATTCTCCAATATTAAAATACTGAACTATATAATTGTTGACATCCTGCTGTGTGCCTCTGTTTGGTGCTGGTATGTTTTGTGTAATGCAAGTTAGGAAAGTTTTACATATGTGCTGAATAATGTACAACATGACCTTTGCAAAGAAGCTTAAATTTATTTAAAGCTATCCCCTCTGTCACTGTCATTGTTATTATATACACTGATCAGCTGTTAATTTTAAAATCACCTACCTGATATTGTGTAGGTCCCCATTGTGCTACCAAACAAGTGCTAATTATTTAGGTGTGGACTTCATAAGACCTCTGAAGATGTGCTGTGGTATCTGGCACCAAGATGTTAGTATTTTAGTCATGTAAGTTGCAAAGTGAGGCCTCCATGAATCTGACTTGTTTGTCCAGTACATCCAGATGCTACAGTACAGTACAGTAGATGGGTATACCTGGGTCCCGCTGGTATCCACCAGTTCCTTGCTGATGGCACTGTTGGACATCTTTCGATGTCGAAGCGAAGAAGAGTGATATGTCTTTCATCTGCTGCATTACGTTTCAATGGCTGACCACTGGGTCTACAGTCTTCAACATTGCCTGTTTATGATTCTTCAAAATACCTTGAACAGCACATCTTAAAACCCAGTCTGCTTTAAATTTTCTTTGCGTGGGAGAGACCTTGCTGATGCAGGATAACTACCTTGTGTCTTGTTGCCATGCTTAGTTTTGCCATGGTGTATGACCTGTGACATGAATCTGTCTTTCCATAACCTCACCTTAGTAGCAGAGTTTAGCTGCTCCTCACCTAGTTTTAAGCCTCCTACACAGCTGTTTCTGTTTAAGTTGATGACTGTTTCAACCTACATATGAAATTAATAATCATTAGCACCTGCTTGGCATGATTGGTTAATTTTACACCTGACTTTGATTCTACTATATCCGTGACTTTGTGCAAGTGTACAAAGTGTACAAGATTCTGGTTTAAAGCCAAAGGGTGGTCACACCAAATATTGATTTGATTTAGATTTTTCTTCTGTTTGCATTATGAAAATTTATATAATTAAACAATTAAAATATACACCAACCAGTCACAACATTATGACCACCTGTCTAATATTGTGTTGCTCCCCCTTTTGCTGCCAAAACTCCACTAGATCTCTTAAGGTGTGCTGTGGTATCTGGCATCAAGATGTTATCAGCAGATCCTTTAAGTCCTGTAAGTTGCGAGGTGGGGCCTCCATGGATTTATCAGACAAGGCCACCTTCTTCCATTTCTCCATGGTCCAATTTCTGATGCTCATGTGTCCATTATTGGCGCTTTCGGTGGTGCACAGGGGTCACCATTGGCACCCTGACTGGTCTGCTGCTGTGCAGCCCCATATGCAACAAACTGCGATGCACTGTGTATTCTGACACCTTTCTATCAGAAACAGCATTCATTTCTTTAGCAATTTGAGCAACAGTAGCTTGTCTGTTGGATCGGACCACACAGGCCAGTCTTCGTGCATCAGTGAGCCTTGACTGCCCATGACCCTGTCACTGGTTCACCACTGTTCCTTTCTTGGACCACTTTTGATAGATACTGACCACTGCATACTGGGAACACCCCACAAGAGCTGCAGTTTTGGCGATGCTTTGATCTAGTCGTCTAGCCATCACAATTTAGCCCTTGTCAAACTCGCTCAAATCCTTACATTTGCTCATTTTTCCTGCTTCTAACACGTCAACTTTGAGGACAAAATGTTCACTTGCTGCCTAATATGTCCACTAACAGGTGCCATGATGAGAAGATAATCAGTGTAATTCACTGTACCTGTCACTGGTCATAATGTTATGGCTGATCAGTGTATATTTTTTAAAGCATTCTTACTTTACAGCATTTCTTCACACCTGTACAACTTTTGTACAGTACATTATTTGATTTCAAAATACTCAGGAGAGTGTGAAACTCATAAAAATATGCCTTTTAAAACAATTGCCCTACCCATTAAATTTTTTTTTATAGTTTTCTTAATATATAGAACCTACGTTTGAAATCTTGGTGTCAGGCTACTAATCAGTGTAGCTACAATGCGATTAACACATTGACATCTGTAAAGAATTTGGAGAACAGTTATATATCAGTTCTAATGTTTTTTTGTAATTTTTAAACAGTTAAAAGACTGGCTTACCATTACAAATTACCACCATTTAGTAGTTATGTCCAACATCAGCATATGTTCAGCATAAAATATGAAATCTAGCTCTTTAAGAAAATATGACCTGTATAAACTATTATGTGGTCATCATTATTCTATTTAACATATTATTATTATTATTATTATTATTATTATTATTATTATTATTATTGAGGCATTGGTGGCTCAGTGGTAGGTTACTCGCCTATCATGCGGAAGGCCCGGGTTCGATTCCAGCCAATGCCTCAACCCCAGCCACTGGATGCAGTGTCGGTCCCAAGCCCGGAAAAATGGGAGGGTTGCGTCAGGAAGGGCATCCGGCGTAAAACATTTGCCAAGTTGTTGTGCGGACCAGTTGGTCCGCTGTGGCGACCCCGAACAGGGAGCAGCCGAAAGCAAGCATTATTATTATTATTATTATGTTGCATGTGAATGTAACAGAATACAGAAAATCAAGTGAGAGCAATTTGAACTAAATTTTCATTTGCTTGAAAAAGGTGAGTTAAATTCATAATCAATTAACAAAGGTTTTTTTCCATCTTGTAAAACTCAAAAAGCATGTGTGTTCTGTTTACAGTGAGGGAAAAATTATCCCCTGCTGATTTTGTATGTTTGCCCACTGACAAAGAAATGATCAGTCTATAATTTTAATGGTAGGTTTATTTGAACAGTGAGAGACAGAATAACAACAACAAAAAATCCAGAAAAATGCATTTCAAAAAAGTTATACATTGAATTGCATTATAATGAGTGAAATAAGTATTTGACCCCTTCGCAAAACATGACTTAGTACTTGGCAAAACCCTTGTTGGCAATCACAGAGGTCAGATGTTTCCTGTAGTTGGCCCCCAGGTTTGCACACATCTCAGGAGGGATTTTGTCCCACTCCTCTTTGCAGATTCTCTCCAAGTCATTAAGGTTTCGAGGCTGACATTTGGCAACTCGAACCTTCAGCTCCCACCACAGATTTTCTATGGGATTAAGGTCTGTAGACTGGCTAGGCCACTGCAGAACCTTAATGTGCTTCTTCTTGACCTTTGTTGCCTTGGCTGTGTGTTTTGAGTCATACCTATCCACTACCAATTTTCTTTCGACAATATTTTTATTGATTTTTAAACAAGTAAAAGTGTAGTGTACGTTTCAAGGCACACTTGTATTATCTGGATTTATAAACCCCTATACCCCCCACCTCACCCAACCCCAAACTCCAAGCCAGCCGTACATGTCTAAACACCATGCATAATTAAAGAAAGAAAAGAGACAAAATAAATAAATAGCTTTGAGAAAAAAAAACTGGAGCTGGAAATCTAGGTTTTGTGTGCAAAGAAAGAGGGGGGAGGGAGAAAAACAAAAAAGGTTTAAAAAATAAAATAAATAAATAAAGCCATGCACCTGGGAAAACAAACCAATCAAATAAAAGGGGGGATTAAACTATAAATTTTATTTGAAAAAAGTGAAAGAAGGGCTCCCACACCTGATGGAATTTCAAGCCTGAATTACAGATTGAGTAATGAATCTTCTCCAGGGACAAACAAGACAAAATATCTCTGCGCAGTGGCATCCTTCCACTTAAATAAAAGAGCCTCCCAGGAGGGATGCAAAGGACAATAATTAACATTGAGCTGGGGTTAGACGCCCATCATCCTCTCCAGTAAAGCCAAAAAGAGCAACCGGGGGTCTGGTCAGACAGGGTTTGAAAGACATCCCTCCAGAATTTTTCAAAATTAGGGCATGTCCAATACATATGAATGAGAGACGCCTCTCCACTTTTACGTTGATCACAGAAAGGATCGACATCTGGGTAGAAGCGAGAAAGCTTAACTTTGGAGAAATGAGCAAATAATGTACAACCTTAAACTGTAATAAAGAATGGCGGGCATATAAGTAGGTTAAGTTGACAAGCTTGAGAATCGAGTTCCATGTATCATCTGACAGTGTCAGATTTAGGTCTTTTTCCCAAGCAGTTTTAATTTTATTCAAAGTGGTATAACTCAAACCAATTAATATGCCATAAATAGTGGATATTAGGCCATTATGCAGCGGTTAGATTATAGACAGATTATCTGTAATATTTGCATTGGGAGCCTCGAAATGAAGTGTCTTATTTGCAAATATCTGAAAAAGTGAGATTTGTATAGTTTAAACCTTTCAGACAGTTGTTCAAATGAAGCAAACTTATGATCAATAAAAATATCTTTGCAAAGCTTAATGCCCTTGCTGTGCCATTCTTGAAATACTGAATCATGTAAAGAAAGTTGAAAGAGATGGTTAGAGACGATATGGCTGGAGAGAGAAAAGCCCAAAGAAACGCTGTACTTTCTGAACTGAGCCCATACTCTCAAAGTATGCCTAATAACTGAATTGTTGATTGCATTTCTTAGATCTGCACTCCCCATCCCCTCAAATAAATCAGAGACAGAGAGGTTTTAGACAGAGTTTATCTCCATTTCCACCCAGGCAGGCTGATTAGGTTGGTTATGGAAATATGCCCAAAAGGTCAGAGATCGAATGTTTGCTGCCCAGTAGTATAAACACCATCTCTTTTATATCTTTGAAGTAGGGACTTGTTCAATTGAGGATGCTTACCTTTCCAAAGGTAAGATGATGTGATTGAATCTAATGCATCCAAGTAAGATTTGGGAATAAAAACAGGTACAGACTGAAAAAGATAAAAATGTAGGGAGGATATTCATTTTAATGACATTAATTTGCCCACAGGGGATATGGACAATGGTGACCATTGTCCCAAGTTCCTTTTTGTTTGATTTAGCAACCCAACAACATTTTCTTTAAAAAGGTACTTGTTTTCTTGTAAAATGTTTTCTTGTAACTGTGATACCAAGATAGGAGGTTGTACATTGAAAGGGAGGTTGTACATTTCTGCTCTTAGTGCTTCACTGTTTAGCAGAAAAAGTTCGCTTTTGTGCAAATTTCAAAAAATGGCTGAAGTTACTAAGCAGTGACAGCAAAGGTGGTAGGGAGGTGACTGGATCTGATATGCAAAGTAAAAGATCATCTGCACAAAGGGAGACTTTAAGTTCTTCTCCCTGCCTCCAAATCCCAGATATATCAATGCAACTATGAAATGCAATTTCTAATGGCTCAATAGCAAGCTTAAAGAGCAATGGACTCAGAGGACACCCTTCACGAGTTCCCTGCTGAAGGTTGAATGGTTGAGATTGCTGAGAATTCGTCAGGACGGAAGTGATCGGGCTTGAATATAATAATCTGACCCAAGTGATAAAATTTGGTTCAAAATTTAATTTAAATAAATTTAAATAAATATTCCCATTCCACACGGTCAAAAGCTTTTTCAGCATCCCAGCATCATTCAGAATACCATCTGACGATGTGTACAAGATATCCATAAGGTGCCAAATATTAAAATAAGAATGACTGGTTTTTGATAAAACCAGTTTGGTCCTCAGATATAATTGAAGGTAGAACATTCTCTAATCTACGAGCTAAGACTTGAGCAAGGATTTTAACATCCACATTAAGAAGAGAGTTTGGTCTATCTTTGCTACAATGGTGATACGAGCCTCATTAAACGATGCTGGCAATTTACCTTGCTTAAAAGACTCTGATAAAAACAAAGCTAGTTGTGGCGAAAGGAATGAGGAGAATGATTTAAATAATTCTGCAGGGAACCCGTCAGGAGCCGTGGATATACCAAGTTTGCAATGATGAGATTATATCCTCTTGTGTTATGGGCTCTTCTAATCTTCTTCTTCTTCTTTCGGCTTTTCCCTTCAGGGGTCGCCACAGCGAATCATCTCTCTCCACCTATCCCTATCTTCTGCATCCTGAACACTTGCACCCACTAGCTTCATGTCCTCATTAATTCCATCCATATACCTCCTCTTTGGCCTTCCTCTTTGCCTCCTGCCTGGCAGCTCCATGTCCAACATTCTCCTACCAATATACTCACTCTCCCTCCTCTGAACATGTCCAAACCATCTTAATCTGGCCTCCCTAACTTTGTCCCCCAAACGTCCAACATGAGCTGTCCCTCTGATGTACTCGTTCCTAATCCTGTCCAATCTTGTCACTCCCAAAGAGAACCTCAACATCTTCAGCTCTGCTACCTCTAGCTCTGCCTCCTGTCTCTTCCTCAGTGACACTGTCTCTAAACCATACAGCATGGCCGGTCTCACCACTGTCCTGTACACCTTTCCCTTGATTCTCGCTGATATTTTCCTATCACACAGAACTCCCGACACCTTTCTCCACCCATTCCAACCTGCCTGCACTCGCTTCTTTACCTCTTTCCCACACTCTCCATTACTCTGGACTGTTGACCCCAAGTACTTAAACTCCTGTACCTTCTTCACCTCTTCACCCTGTAACCTTACTGTTCCACTTCCCTCCCTTCCATTCACACACATGTACTCAGTCTTACTACGACTGACTTTCATTCCTCTTCATTCATTCATGGGCTCTTCTAATCTTAATCTAAAATCAGGGGCCAGTATTGGAATATTTACTTGAGTCAGAAAATTCTCAATTGAACTATGGTCCTCTGGGAATTCAGAGGTATATAATTGACAGTAAAAATTCCTAAATGCATCATTAATATTAGAGTGATCAGTACTGATGCCACAATTCTCCATTCGAATTTTTGTGTTGCTGTGCTCTAAATCCTCTTAACTGATTAGCTAATAGTTTCCTGTATTTGTCACCATGAATGTAAAATTGGCTCCTACTATTTAATTATTGGCGTTCAATTAAATGTGTTGAGATTAGTTCAAATTTAGTTTGAAATTCTACATGTTTTTTTTTATAGAGATCAGGGTTTTTGAATAGAGCATATTGTTGATCTATTTCTTGGATTTGATCGGTCAATTCTTTTTGCACTTTATATGCCTTCCTTTTCATATTTGCAGTGTATGAGATTATTTGTCCCCTAAGGTAGGCTTTCAGAGCATCCCAAACAGTTAAACTTGAAACTTGAGATGTTTCATTTGTGTTTAAGAAAAAAAACACATCTGGTCTTTCATAAATTCCATAAAATCATCATCTACCAATAAGGATGAATTAAAACGCCAATGTTTCTTAATTTGAGGAAGATCAGGGACTGTCATAGACATAACAACTGGAGCATGATCAGACATCACTATGCTCTGATAAGCACAAGAGTAAACCATTGGGATCAGTTGATTGTCTATATGAAAATAATCAATTTTAGAAAAAGTATGATGAAAATGTGAGAAAAAGGGAGTATTCTCTCTTTTTTGGATGAAAGAAGCGCATATGTCAGAGATACCATAACTGCAAAGATAAGACTGAAGTAGCATAGCAGATTTACTCAGTAATATAAGATAAACCTTTATTCGTTCCACAGTGGGGAAATTTCCAAATATAGGATTGGGAGATGACCTGTCAAGTGATAGATCTAAACAGCAATTGAAGTCTCCCCCTAATATGAGCGAGTATGAGCTCAGATCTGGTAAAGCAGGAAAAAAACATTTAAAGAAGGAAGCATAATTAGGAGCATATAAATTAACCAGCACTACATTAGTATTAAATCATTTCCCTGAGACAATGATACAGCGACCATATATGTCCGAAGTAACACTATGGTGCTCAAAAGAGATGTTTGGGTTAATGAGAATTGAAACCCCCCCAGCTTTGGCCTGAAACGTAGAGTGGTAGTGCTGCCCTCCCCAGTGTGACATGAGGCGAGAGTTATCAGAACCACGAATGTGAGTTTCTTGTAAAAAGGCAATTGTGGTGTTAAGTTGTTTAAGGTGTGAGAGCACCTTCATTCTTTTGACCGGATGGTTTAGTCACTTAACATTCCAGCTCACAAAGTTTAAGGAACTACTCATTCTCCTTGAAAGAGAGTGCAGGTTGATAAGCATAAATTATATTGAAATGTCAAGTGTCAGCCTTAAAACAAAAGTGTAGAACAAAGACAGACATATGAAAGATAAACTGTTCTAACAAAGTACTGGCTTTGGAGCCCATACCCCCATACCCCACTCCCCCAAGACCCAACAAGATAGCTTCTAAAAAACAAAGCAGCAAGCTCTTCCACTTATCCGTAATTCACCAAACAAATCTTCCTGTCGCTCAACACACTATATTTGACTCCGATGTATAATTTACATAACCTAAAAATTTGATAATAAATAACAAATTTCAACACTCCAATGCTGAAATCTCTTAATGAAGAGAAAAAAGAACACCGAAAAAAAACCTCCCCCACGTCAGAGTATCTCTATAAACAACTATAAAACACATGTAACCCACAAGGCATTAAAAATAGAAAAAAAATAACGCACAAATTTCACACAGTACTCTTACCAGGAAAACATAAACATGGCTGAAGAAGAGTGCTTTTCTGAGGACTGTGGTTGTGTCTTAAGAATAAAGGTACAGCAGTTGTTTACAGCATTGTTTTGGGCAGGGTATCTATGTATTTCTGTGCATCCTGCATAGCCTCTTCTTCTCTCCGGAGAGAGTGATCCGGAGCCGTGCTGGGTATAGGAGAGAAGGCCAGAGTCCACGTTTGTACAAATCCGTACTTCTAACATAACTTCTCTATACTCTGCTCGCTGGCTTAAAACTTTGGGAGCGTAATCTTTTATGACACTGATCCTGCTGGCTGCGGTATTCCAGCTTCCCTCTCCGCCATGCCTCCCGAATCAGAAGGTCTTTAATCTGATACCGGTGTACACGGAGAATGACCAGGCGAGAGGTCTCTGTCCTGAAGCGGGTTTGGGTGCAGGTATACGGTGGGCTATGTCGATCTCTGGTGGGGATGGGAGCGTTTCACCTCACACAAAAAGAATTCAGTAGGGAGTCCACCTTCAGTAGATTCTGGAAGGCCTAGAATACACAAGTTTTGTTTCCTGCTCCGTCCTTCTAGGTCTACGACTTTGGCCATTAACTTGGAGTTGCTTTCCCGGAGACCAGAGCAGATATTTTCCTTACACGCTGGCTCAGGTCTCTGAGCCAGCTTACACGCTTACTCACTCGCTTACACGCTGGCTCAGGTCATCCGTAACAGGTTCTAAGGAAGATAAGCATTGACCGTGGTCCTCTACTTTGTCTTGAATCTGATCCAGTTTCATTTCCAGTAAACTAAATGAAGATTTAAATTCAGCTGAAAATGTTACACGGTGCTTATCCAGCAGTGCAGAGATAGTCTCAACCGTTAAAACAGTCACAGCATCATCCTTTTTCACGGTTTTAACACTCCTAGTAGCCATTGTTGATCGAAATAGGTGACCGTGGGGTAAAGTATAAAAATATGATACCCTAAAAAGTCAATTTAACACATAAGAACGGATGAGTGAAGAAATTAAGTATTAATTGGAGCATCTGTGTTCCACGTCTACTCCATATGGTAACCAGAAGTCTACGTCCACGACCCATTTTCAATGCCCTGACTGAGGGAAGGAGGTTTTCAATCAAGATTTGATGGTACATGGCCCCATCCATCGTACCTTTGATGCGGTGCAGTTGTCCTGTTCCCTATAGCAGAAAAACACCCCCAAAACATAATGTTTCCACCTCCATGTTTGACGGTGGGGATGGTTTTCATGGGGTCATAGGCAGAATTCCTCCTCCTCCAAACACAGTTGAGTTGATGCCAAAGAGCTCGATTTTGGTCTCCTCCAATCACATGTTCACCCAGTTCTCTGAATCATTCAGATGTTTATTAGCAAACTTCAGACGGGCCTGTACATGTGCTTTCTTGAGCAGGGGGACCTTGCGGGCGCTGCAGGATTTCAGTCCTTCACGGCGTAGTGTGTTACCAATTGTTTTCTTGGTGACCATTGGGATCATTGACAAGACATTGCCTTACCTCAAAGCTCTCATTACTCCTCCCTGCACCTCGCTTCCCCCCCCAATCCACTAGCACTGCTTGACTGGTCCCACCATCTCTCAGGGTTAAAGGTACTTGTACATCTAGACTCTTCTCTGTTCTGGCACTGAGGTAGTGGAATGACTCAGAGTTAAAGGATTCATTGAAGCTGGCTAACATCTCCGTTCATGAGTCAGCCATATGCAAAGCATTGAACAGGAATGATATCCATGGAAGGACACCACAAAGGAAGCCACTGCTCTCCAAAAAAAACATTGCAGCATGCCTAAAGTTTGCAACAGACCACTTGGACATTTCACTACTGGGTAAATGTATTATTCAGCCTGTGTGCAGGAGACAGCCGTGGACAGAGCCACTTGGGGACTATAACACTGTCACCGATCTGCTGTTACATCTGTCAGCTTTTGACAGCAAGGAGTCGTGTGTAGAGTGCATGCAGAAACTCTGTCAAGACTAGCTATGACAGCGTAACTAAAAGGGAAAGCCAGCAGGTGTGACAGACATGAGGACGTCCTGGAACATAAAACTGCCAACCACTACACCATCAACAAACCTGTGTAAATGCATGAGCGTGGGGGGAGGGAACACCATCCACACATCCCAGTTCACCAAAAAACTATGACCATGAACCCTTCCAGATGTGCTCCTTTACTTAAGAAAAACTACTCATAAAAGGCTTGACTAAACAAATGTGTTTTTAGCTTAGACTATCTGAGACTGTGTCTGAGTTCCTAACACTAATTGGAAGTCTGTTTCATAACTGCAGGGCTTTGTAAGAAAAAACTGTCCCATCCTATAGCCTTTACTACTTGAGGTACAAACAAGTATCCTGCACTTTTTGATAAAATCAGGCATGGCAGATCAAGGTAATTTACTGCTGAACATGATGAAATGGAAATGCCATCCAGATTTACTATGTAATCAGAAAACTTGCTTCTGGTAGCATTTGGTCCTTGTACAAGCACTTCTGTTTTGTCTGAAATAAAGTAGGAGGAAGTTAATAAGCAACCACATAAGTCATCAGCATAAGAGTGGAAGCTAATACCATGTTTAAAAATAATCATTAAAAAAATCAAAAGAAAGAATGTGACCACCATTATAAATGGGGTCCTATTACATTCTGATTAACCTCTACTGAATCTAGGATGAACAAAGAGGGTCTTCTGGATTATCAAAATGAATATTGAAGTCTCCAACAATAAATGCTAGAGAAACAACTAGGTTGTAATCAGCGTAATGAAATCCAGAAATTCACAGAAGAATTCAGAATATGGCCCTGGGGGTCTGTAAATAACAGTAAACTTGGTAGACAAATTTTATTTTGTGCCTTCGTAAAACATGTTAGTATAAATAACTCCAAAATGCGCCCGAATTTATGTCTAGGTTTTTGTGTTATCATATTATCATAAATAACTGACACCTCCTCCCCTGGCTAAAGCCAAGGCAAAATATTGCAATCCATGTAGCATAATGGGAGATGTATCAAATTGTTGGTGTGTATCCCACTGACATATCTGTGACCAGGACATCTTCTTGTGTGTATCCCACTGACATATCTGTGACCTTCTGAAATCTTATACTTGGTAATGTCAACATACTATCATGAGGGATGAACCACATTCAACAGGAGTAGCTGTCAATGCAAGAGGAAGCTGTCTATATGGAACAGACAGCTACTCAACTCGCTGCAGAATTAATTGTGCACATCAACTCTCCTGCTTCTACCAAAACTGTTTCTTAGGAGCTCCACAGGATCAGTATTAATGATCAGGTTGCTATGGCTTTGATAACTCATGCCAATTCAAACGTCAGTTTCAACGGTGCCAGCATTGGAAATCTTGGGCTGTGAACAATGTAAAACATATATTGTTCTCTGATTAATACACCTTCACTGTATTTCTCACATTCGGGAGAATTTCAATGTGGAGAAGTGGCAAATTAGCTTAACACCCGGACTGTTATGTGCATAGGGGTGGATCAGTGATGGTTTTGACATCAATATTATGGCATTCCCTAGGCCCACTACTTGTGTCACTACCGAACCATTCCAGAGAACCATGTGCACCAAATGGCTCAAAATAGTACCCTAAAGGTGGTGCCATATATCAGGATGATAATGCACCAGTACACACAGCAAGACTGGTGGTTTAACGAACATGAAAGTGAAGCTGAACATCTCCCTTGGCCTGCACAGTCACCAGATCTGAATAGGAATGGCTTAAAATTCCTCTGGCAATTGCGCAGGAATTGTATGTCATTCCTCTGAAAAAGGAGGCCCTGTACGATACTAACAAATTACATTTCATTGTTCAACCCCTGTACATAACCATATCTGGGTGGAACAGCTTCTCTTAATACTACATACTTACACTATATTGCCAAAAGTTTTGGGATGCCCCTCCAAATTGTTGACTTCAGGTGTTCATTTCCATGGCGTTCCAAGTGTATAAAACTTGACCTGCAGACTGCTTCAACAAACATTAGTGAAAGATTGGGTCACTATCAGGAGCTCAGTGAGTACTGTGATAGGTTGCCACATGTGCAATGTCTATTCGTGAAGTTTCCTCACTACTAAATATTCCACTGTCAACTCTTAGTGGTATTATAACAAAGCAATTGGGAACAACAACTTAGCCACGAAGAGGTAGGCCACGTAAAATCACAGAGTGGGGTCAGCGCATGCTGAGGTGCACACTGCTTTCTGCAGAGTCAATAGCTACAGACCCTACAAACCTTGTGTGGCCTTAGGTTAGCTCAAGAACAGTGCGTAGTGAGCTTCATGGAATGGGTTTTCATGGCTGAGCAGCTGCATTCAAGCCTTACATCACCAAGTGCAATGCAAATTGTTGGATGCAGTGATGTAAAGCACACCACCACTGTACTCAGTGATGTGTTCTCTGGAGTGACGAATTGTGCTTCTCTGTCTGGCAGTCTGACGGACGAGTCTCGGTTTGGTGGTTGCCAGGAGAATGGTACTTGCCTAACTGCATTGTGCCAAGTGTAAAGTTTGGTGGAGAGGGATTCTGATGTGGGGTTGTTTTTCAGGGGACAGGCTTGGCCCCTTAGTTCCAGTGAAAGGAACTCTTTATGCTCCCAAATCTGTGGGAACATGACTGTGCACCAGTGCACAAATCAAGGTCCATAAAGACATGGATGAGCGAGTTTGGTGTGGAGAATCTTGCACAGTGTCCTTAGCTCAACCCGATAGAACATCTTTGGGATGAATTAGAGCGGAGACTGAGAGCCAGGCCTTCTCGTCCAACATCAGTGCCTGACCTCACAAATGTGCTTCTAGAGGAATGGTCAAAAATTTTAATTTTATGCTAATCAGGTTACTAAAACAAACTTTAAGTGTTTCTTTTTTTGTTTTTATTTATTTCAAGGGATAGGCACAGTCTCGGTATTGTGAGACCCGGGTGACAACTCTCAGCAGCTAGCCGTCAGGTTGGCCTACTTGTCTGCTTCTTTGCTGTTTTACACTCCTCTACTATGTTACTCTGTCTGGCAGAGAATAGTGTATATCATTAGCTCCTGTGTGGAATAACTACATTCAAAAACCTATGCATGCCTAAGAACCTAAGATTACCTGTTATATCTGGATATAGCCCTTGCTCCCAGTATACACCTAACAGTGCTTCTGGAGCCACTAAGTGCCTAGCTAATTTCACTTGCCTTAAGATAGGGTCTCATAAACTTGAAAAAGTTCTGGATACCTCAGCAGGTTCTTCACCAAGGAGCGCAAACCTATTAGACAAATGAAACAACTTGGGTATTACAGATGTAGATTTGGGTGATGAAAATCCCCAGCAATAATGAAGATGTCGTCTGGGTTTGCAGTTTGTTTATAAATAAATATTATAGTGTACATATTATACAGTTCTTTCATGGCTGACATAGCATTAGCCTCTGGTGGGACATAAACTTCCAAAAGCAATAATACTAGTAAATTAACAGGACTGGTAAAATGGTCTGCATTTAATCACTCAAAAATCAAGCTTTTGGATTTGGCAATAACAGGATCTGTATATAACCATGTTTTGTTTACAGAAATACAAACAACCCCACTTTTAGGTGTTCCATCAGTACTGAAGATGTTGCAGTTTGCTAGCAACATTGCGCCAAATCTAGATCTGTACTACATATTGTTGCTGAGCTAGGATGTTGCAGTCTGTGAGCATTTACCCCCTTTTGCTTACAATATGCCTTACCAGCAGGTTGCTAGGGTGTTGTTAAGTGGTTGCTTGCTAAACAATTTTGTTGCCAGGTGGTTGTTATGTGAACCCAATTTTGTGCTAAGTTGCTGGGTGGTTTCTGTGTTAGCTCATTAGGTTGCTAGGGAGTTGCTATCGCAGCTAGTTGCTAGGTGGATGCTATAATATGGTTAGCTTGTTGGAAGAGTGTAGCTAGGTGGTTGCTATGGTGTTGCTGAATAATCAACTGTCCTTTTCCTTGCACGTTGCTAATTTAACATGCTGCTTTCGGTATCTCCTTTACAATATCAGAAGCATTTGGAAGTTTTTACCCACGCAGGCCATGTAGGTGCTTGATCACTCTTGTCATCTTGGGACTGGACTACTGCAACTTGCTGCTGGGTAGGTCTACCTCTAAGCACAATTCGGCCTCTACAAATGATTCAAAATGCAGCTGAAGGACTTGTTTTCAACTTTCTGAAGATCTCCCACACTCAGCTCACTGCTACACTCCCGCCACTGGCTTCTGGTAGCTGCCTGATTTAAAACACTGATGCCTGCCTACAAAATCAAAAACAGAACAGAACCCTCTTACCTCAAAGCTCTTATCATTCCCCGCACCACACTCCCTCAGATATTCTAGCACTGCTCAAATAGTCTTACCATCTCTCAGGGTACAAAGTTGGTTTGCATAAAGACTCTTTTCTGTTCTGGTACCTGACAGTATGTAATTCCTCTAGATGTCAGTGGCAGTCTTCAAATAACCTACTTCTTGAAATATTTGAACTAGCACTTGTTTTCTTTAAATTAAAATTGTTTGGCTGTGTGCTGTTCTTACTGTATTACATCCCAGCAGAGTTTTAGACAAATTCTTAGTCTGCAATCTAGTGAACTAGTTGTTGATGTTTTTACTTATAATGACTTCAGAGCACTTTTGTACATTGCTCTGGATATGTGTTGCTAAGTACTTGCTATGCTAACCCTGTTGGTTGCTAGCATGTTTTTTGGTGGTTGCTTGGTGGCTGTAATGGGGTGCCAGGTGTCTAAAAGGTTTAAATATGATCTTTGATCTAGGTTGTAGCTAGTTGGTAGTTAGGGGAAACTCATGTGTTTGCTTTGGTTGCTATCACAGTGCACAGTGCCATTCAGTAGGTGGGACAATGCAGTTTTATTTGGCTTTAGTAAATCTGAAAGAAGAAAATCTCAATCATGTCAAAACAGAACCACAAAACATGATTCATTTCAGCTGTTTGAGTAAACTAGCTCTGCCTTTCAAGAACTGATTGATTGTATGGTAGCCACGTTTACAAATTCCAATGTTATTTTGACCATTATTAAAAATCATGATCTGAGTATTTTGACACCACAATTGTGAAGCTAGGCTAAAATGTCTAGGATTAGTTTGCAAAAAAAGGTTTTGCATATTATTTAAATTAGCAAAATTTGTGGAGCTGATTTTTTTGTATCTGTTTTATAGCAGGTCTTTGTATTGTATTTTATTGTATTAAAGTTATGAGATAAAACATAAAACACTTCACAATTAAGTCAATTAGGCTCATCTACAAGGAATACAAGAAGGAGTATGTACATAACTTTAAGATGTACAATTTGGGCTGAGGGATTAGTGAAGTATTTTAGCGAAGAAGAATCCTAATGACAACAACTGGGTCTTGCACTATATGCTTGGCTCCTTAAATATAGGCACAGGCAGTCCTCTGCAGAGTCAAAACACAAACAGTGCTCCAGTGGCAAGTTCTTGCCAAGACCATATATGAACATTATTTTTTGAAGATTTATGAAGACAGTGCTGGCTGTGTAAAATGCTTACTGAGATAGTGGGCCTAACTGGCGGATGGTAGCCAAGTAATTGGGGCATTAGCAAAAATATACAGTTGTGCTCAAATGTTTGCATACCTTGAGAGAATTTGCAAGATGTGTACCTTTTTTTTTTAAAGAAAACATGAGTGAGAAGGCAAAATAAATTTATTTTATTTCTTATAGGACTTAAGTTCATATGTAAGGCATAACAGAATGGTACAATCATCAAACAAAACATGACAATAAAGAAAATGAGGAAATAATTCCTGTTCAAAAGTTTGCATACGTTTAGTTCTTAATATCGTGTATTGCCCCCTTTAGCATCAATGATGGCATGCAGTCTTTTGTAATAATTGTGCATGAGGTCCTTAATTCTATCAGGTGGTATAGCTACCCCTTCTTTTTGGCAAAATGCCTCCAGTTCCTGTAAATTATTTGGTTGTCTTGCACAAACTGCATGTTTGAGATCTCCCCAAAATTGCTCAATGATATTGAAGTCAGGAGACTGTGATGACCACTCCAGAACCTTCACTTTTTTTGCTGTAGCCATTGGAGGGTCACACCACTTTTTTCCAGAGCAGCCTGTATTTCTCTCGAAATTGTTTGTGGGTTTTTCTTGGCATCCCGAAGGCAGTCCATTGGCAGTGCGTTTGTCTTCCCCATGGTGCAGTATCCAGCCAAATCAGTGCATCACCTCATGAGCTGAGAAAACTCACTGACTTATTTATGCACTGACAATACTTACAATTACAATGAGTCACAGGTGTGGAAACCTCCCATTAATAGCCATTTAAACCTTTGTGTGTCAACCTGTGTTTATAATGTGGCAAAACATTCAAGGATATGTAAACTTTTGATCAGGGTTGTTTGAGTGATTGCAGTTATCATTAGGTTTTAAAAAGGAGTCAAACAACTATGTTATAATTAACGACTTCAAGTGACCACATGACCACTATCCATATTTTTTTGCATTATCAGTCATATTTTCCAAATAAATGGCAATGTTTAACCATTTCTTTCAGGGTATGCAAACTTTTGAGCACAACTGTACTTACAGACTAGCACATACATGTATCAAACCGAATTTCAGATCATTTAGACATAAGGTTCTAAGTTTTCTGACCTTAGCTCCACCTTTTTTATATGACAACAAATAAAAATTTGGACTTCACCTCAGAATCTTATCAGTATTTTGATGGCTTTGATCTTTTAATCTTGTGATTATCCAGGTAAGGAACTACATCAAAGATCACAATCCACGCCAGAGACCCGCAAGTTTGCGAGACAGCTGGAAGAGGAGTGTCCCCAGCAGTGCCAGTGCTGTGAGCGTGCAGAGCAACAGCAGCGTCAGCATGGTTAGCAGCACCAGCAGCAGCGCAGGTTCAATCAGTTCCAATTCGTCCACAAGCATCAGTTGTGCACATAGTGAAGGCAACCTGGCCACCGTGGCTGAGCGCATCCGAGATTCCAAGGTAGGCATAAGATAAAAATTAACTAGTGGAATATATAGATAGTGAAGCACTCTATAATCATTTCATAATGATTATAGGGTGCAAAATATTTTTAAAGCAATTAAAGGGTGAAGGCCAGGTGTACTAAGCACACATACACTCCCCTCCAAAACTATTGGAATGGCAAGGCCAATTCATAGAATAGAAAATTTTTGTAATTGTGCAGGTGCACAATAAAATAAAGACTCTCCCATTTAAAAGGGCACACATTCACACACACATACAATGTAAACAGATGATAAGTAAGTGTGAATAGATACAAATGAAGATGTAAACAGATGGTACAAAATGCAATTGTAAACAGATATACAATAGCAACTGTGTACAAAATGTGCAAAATAGGGTGAGTGCAAAGTGAGCAGATATGTACATTAAATATATTAAAATAAATAAAAGGGAAGAATTAAAGAATATATATCTATTGGCAAGAAGAGAGTTATTGCACATCTAGTAGTTTGTTTGTTGAGTATAGTGATTATTGACTCCATCAGTTGGAGTTTAGTTCTATAAGTGCACTTGGGTAGAAACCATTTAGGAGTCTGGTGTTACGTGTTTTTAGGGACCAGAGGGAAACAGAACGAAGAGGTTGTTGCCAGGGTCAGAAAAGTCTTTTATTATATTTCTTACTTGTTATGTTAGTGCTTGTCTTTGTGCCACAAAGACATTTGGTGTTGAGATCAAAAGATGTACAGTGGTGTGAAAAAGTGTGGGCCCCCTTCCTGATTTCTTTTTTTTTTGCATGTTTGTCACACTTTAATGTTTCAGATAATCAAACACATTTAAATATTAGTCAAAGATAACACAAGTAAACACATCATGCAGTTTTTAAATGAAGGTTTTTATTATTAAGGGAAAACAAAATCCAAAACTACATGGCCCTGTGTGAAAAAGTGTTTGCCCCCTAAGCCTAATAACTGGTTGGGCCACCCTTAGCAGCAACAACTGCAATCAAGAGTTTTCGAAAACTTGCAATGAGTCTGTTACAGCGCTGTGGAGGAATTTTGGCCCACTCATCTTTGCAGAATTGTTGTAATTCAGCCACATTGGAGGGTTTTCAAGCATGAACCACCTTTTTAAGGTCGTTCCACAGCATCTCAATCGGATTGAGGTCAGGACTTTGACTAGGCCACTCCAAAGTCTTCATTTTGTTTTTCTTCAGCCATTAAGAGGTGGACTTGCTGGTGTGTTTTGGATCATTGTCCTGCTGCAGACACATTGTCTGTTCCAAGCACAGTGTCTTTGCCAGTGTCCTTGAACTTCACACATGTATAAATTTACAATACCACTTTACAATGATCTTACAATGCTTAATAGTCAACCGCTTCTCTTCCATTTTCTGTGGCTCTTTTCTCCTTCAGGATTTTTTGGTAGACAGCAAATGGTTCCATTTATCACAGCAAGTATTCCAGGTCCTGAAGCTGCAAATCAGCCCCAGACCATCACACTACCACCACCATATTTTACTGTTGGTATGATGGTTCTTTTTCTGAAATGCGGTGTTACTTTTCTCCAGACATAATGGGACACAGACTTTCCAAAAAATTCAATTTTTGTCTCGTCAGTCTACAGATTATTTTCCCAAAAGTCTTGGGGATCATCAAGATGTTTTCTGGCAAAACTGAGATGAGCCTTTATGTTCTTTTTGCTCAGCAGCGGTTTTCATCTTGGAACTCTGCCATGTAAACCATTTTTGCCCAGTCTCTTTCTTATGGTGGAGTCATGAACACTCACCTTAACTGAGGCAAGTGAGGCCTGCAGTTCTTTGGATGTTGTTGTGGGGTCTTTTGTGACCTCCTGGCTGAGTTGTCGCTGTGCTCTTGGGGTAATTTTGGTCGGCCGGCCACTCCTGGGAAGGTTCTCCACTGTTCCATGTTTTCGCCATTTGTAGATAATGGCTCTCACTGTGGTTTGCGGTAGTCCCAAAGCTTTAGAAATGGCTTTATAACCATTTTCCAGACTGATAGATCTCAATTACTTTCTTTCTCATTTGTTTTTGAATTTCTTTGGATCTCGGCATGATGTCTAGATTTTGAGGATCTTTTGGTCTACTTCACTTTGTCAGGCAGGTCCTATTAAAGTGAGTTCTTGACTGCGAACAGGTGTGGCAGTAATCAGGCCTGGGTGTGGCTAGAGAAATTGAACTCAGGTGTGATAAACCACAGTTAAGTTATGTTTTAACAGAGGGGGGCAAACACTTTTTCACACAGGGCCATGTAGTTTTGGATTTTGTTTTCCCTTAATAATAAAAACCTTCATTTAAAAACTGCATGATGTGTTTACTTGTGTTATCTTTGACTAATATTTAAATGTGTTTGATTATCTGAAACATTAAAGTGTGACAAACATGCAAAAAAATAAGAAATCAGGAAGGGGGCCAACACTTTGTCACACCACTGTATATGAAACGAGAGTTTAGGATTTCAGCTTTTATATTCTGGTATTTAGGTCTATATGTGAAAAACAACAATAAATATTTAACTTTTATTAAATAACACTTAATATTTGGTTAGCTATACATTACTTGCATCAAGTCTACAACTTATTGACATCAAATTTTTGATGCTGTTTTTTGTGATTCTTTTCCATGCAGTAATCGCAGCCTCTTTCTTTTATTGTTTGTTTCCAGGGGTTTCTCACAGTCTTCTGTTCAGGCAATGAAATTTAAACATTTCACTTTTCCCCAACATCATTTGTTGAATTGGCAGTGTGTTTTGTATCATTGTCTTGGGGAATGTTAAAGTTCCTCCCAATTAATTTGGATGTATCTCTCTGCAATTAGCCAATTGAGTTCCTGAAAACTTAGGAATTTGTTCTGCTGCTACCATCACGAGTTACATCGTCAATAAAGATTAGTGAACATGTTCCAGAAAGAGCCATCTGATGCCTGCCCTCGTGATCATGCCCTGTGGAGGTTGTTGGTGATGTCACTGACTCTTGTTGTTGGGTTTTTCTTTACAGCTCTGACAATGTTTCAACTGCTGTTTTCCTTGACTGACCAGTGGTTTTTCTTTTTCAGGACCTTTCTGTACAATTTGCTACACTGGTTATGCCCAATGGTTGTTTATTGCCTCTGATTGATTTTTACCTCTTTCTCAGCTTCAAAATTCATGGTTATTTTTCCATAAACAGCTCTCTGATTTTTATATTGTCTTATCTTTTAAAACAAAAAATTAAGTCTTTAAACTAAAGTAGAAAACTAAAACTAACAATGTTCAGAGGTATTTATTGTTTAAGCAATCAATCGCACAAGAAAAACCTCTCAGTTACATGTTCCAATGTTTTTGCTTGCCTAAAAATTGTGGTCTGATACAAAATGAGATACAAAATGTTCTATCTCTAACACGCCTATGTAAAAATACCAGGAAAGAAAAGCTGAAATTTTTTTTCTTTTGATCTCAAACCCAAATGATTGCAGCAAATCAAATGAATTTGCCTTGCCATTAAAGTAGTTTCAGAGGGGATTTTTATAAAAAGCCTAATGCATTAATACATTTATTCATTTATTACCTTGTTAATGAACTTTCTTTCTGGTTTATGATTTCCACCATTTTGTAGCGGTTTTTAAGCCACAATTTGTACAAAGCATATTGCAATTGCATTTTTCCCTATGCCTTCTTAAATGCATACATCGTATCTTGCCAACTTCTTTTACAGTGTCTGCTTGCAATCCTTTTTTATAGAAACGCTCAAAGCAGAGAAAACTGCAGCAGAAGGCTCTGCGAAAAAGACATCTGAAAGAACAGAGACAGGCTCGCAAGGAAAGACTGAGTGGTCTGTTCCTTAATGAAGAGGTCCTGTCACTCAAAGTCACTGAAGAGGATGACCATGGTGATGACATAGACATCTTAATGTAATGAGATCAAATTATTCGGTGCTCCCTCTAATCCATGTCATTCCACCTCTGTCATTCTTGGTACATAAAACAACTTCAAAGTAACAAACAAAAATGTTAAATAAATAAAATAAAATAATAATGAAAATATGTGGAACCTAAAAATTATATGGCAGTAAACCCCAGTGGTTTATTGAACATTCAAATAATACACAGCTACTAGTCAACTAGACAAAAAATTGATCCATCAGTTTCTTCCACATTGTTTGGTATGAAAAAAAAAAATGAGAAATTGATGCTTTTAGATCCAAGGTTTTGCCCAAACATATGAACACAAAGAAGCAAAATATCCATTAATCTCTGTGGAGCTGCATGAGTATGTGTATATATATGAACTTTCTTTCTGGTATACTTATACTATATATAATAAAATAAATAAAATTAAAATGAATAAAATATATATATATATATATATATATATATATATATATATATATATATATATATATATATATACACACACATACATATATATATACACACACACATATATACATACACATATACACACACACACAGTGGGGCAAAAAAGTATTTAGTCAGCCACCAATTGTGCAAGTTCTCCCACTTAAAAAGATCAGAGAGGCCTGTAATTTTCATCATAGGTACACTTCAACTATGAGAGACAGAATGAGAAAAAAAAATCCAGAAAATCACATTGTCTGATTTTTAAAGAATTTATTTGCAACTTATGGTGGAAAATAAGTATTTGGTCAATAACAAAAGTTCATCTCAATACTTTGTTATATACCCTTTGTTGGCAATGACAGAGGTCAAATGTTTTCTGTAAGTCGCCACAAGGTTTTTACACACTGTTGCTGGTAGTTTGGCCCATTCCTCCATGCAGATCTCCTCTAGAGCAGTGATGTTTTGGGGCTGTCGCTGGGCAACACGGATTTTCAACTCCCTCCAAAGATTTTCTATGGGGTTGAGATCTGGAGACTGGCTAGGCCACTCCAGGACCTTGAAATGCTTCTTACGAAGCCACTCCTTCGTTGCCCGGGCGGTGTGTTTGGGATCATTGTCATGC
Organism: Hemibagrus guttatus; assembly: GCA_033459395.1. NCBI lineage: Eukaryota > Metazoa > Chordata > Actinopteri > Siluriformes > Bagridae > Hemibagrus > Hemibagrus guttatus. The sequence goes on along the minus strand of JAUCMX010000009.1, from coordinate 12,896,852 downwards.
TGAAAGACCCAGCCACGTTTCATCTTCAATGCCCTTGCTGATGGAAGGAGGTTTTTACTCAAACTCTCACGATACATGGCCCCATTCATTCTTTCCTTTATCAGTCGTCCTGGTCCCTTTGCAGAAAAACAGCCCCAAAGCATGATGTTTCCACCCCCATGCTTCACAGTAGGTATGGTGTTCTTTGGATGCAACTCAGCATTCTTTCTCCTCCAAACATGACAAGTTGAGTTTTTACCAAAAAGTTCTATTTTGGTTTCATCTGATCATGTGACATTCTCCCAATCCTCTTCTGGATCATCCAAATGCTCTCTAGCAATCTTCAGACAGGCCCGGACATGTACTGGCTTAAGCAGGGGGACACGTCTGGCACTGCAGGATTTGAGTCCCTGGCGGCGTAGTGTGTTACTGATGGTAGCCTTTGTTACTTTGGTCCCAGCTCTCTGCAGGTCATTCACTAGGTCCCCCGTGTGGTTCTGGGATTTTTGCTCACCGTTCTTGTGATCATTTTGACCCCACGGGGTGAGATCTTGCGTGGAGCCCCAGATCGAGGGAGATTATCAGTGGTCTTGAATGTCTTCCATTTTCTAATAATTGCTCCCACAGTTGATTTCTTCACACCAAGCTGCTTACCTATTGCAGATTCAGTCTTCCCAGCCTGGTGCAGGTCTACAATCTTGTTTCTGGTGTCCTTTGACAGCTCTTTGGTCTTGGCCATAGTGGAGTTTGGAGTCTGACTGTTTGAGGTTGTGGACAGGTGTCTTTTATACTGATAACGAGTTCAAACAGGTGCCATTAATACAGGTATCGAGTGGAGGACAAAGGAGCCTCTTAAAGAAGAAGCTACAGGTCTGTGAGAGCCAGAAATCTTGCTTTTTTGTAGGTGACCAAATACTTATTTTCCACCATAATTTGCAAATAAATTCTTTAAAAATCAGACAATGTGATTTTCTGGATTTTTTTTTCTCATTCTGTCTCTCATAGTTGAAGTGTACCTATGATGAAAATTACAGGCCTCTCTGATCTTTTTAAGTGGGAGAACTTGCACAATTGGTGGCTGACTAAATACTTTTTTGCCCCACTGTATATGTATGTATGTATATATATATATATATATATATATATATATATATATATATATATATATATATATATATATATATATATATATATATATACACACACACACACACACACACACACACACACATACAAATCCACAGAGGGAGAGGGCCCAAAAAAAGAAATACACTTCAACGTGAAAAATATATGCATAAAAGTTTTATGACTAGGTGCTCACAGTGGTCACCATTAGCATCCAGACACTTTTGATTTCGCCAAACTACTGTATAAACATCAAATTTATGCGATTGTTAGTCGTGTTGGTGGTTCTGTTCCAAACACAGTGTCTTTGCCAGTGTCGTTGAACTTCACACATGTATAAATTTACAATACCACTTTACAATGATCTTACAATGCTTAACAGTCAACCGCTTCTCTTCCATTTTCTGTGGCTCTTTTCTGATGTTTACAACTCCATCAATGGTCACAACTACTGACATATTTAGAGGAAAGATAATATTACACATTGCTGCCATAATTCAGTTTGAGTTTTAAAAAAGGACATAGATAACAACTGTTGATGTGTCTATACGTTTTTTGGGTCCCTCTGTATAGATATTTACCTTCTAAATAGTTTATTCCTTATAGTATGCACCTCTAATTTGAGACTTGAGTTTAACCTGTGGTGGAGAGACTCAAACTAGTTTTTGTGTCGTTATTTTGTGTATGTTTCCTAAATTTCCATTTCATGTATGATTTTGTTCAGCACAGAACATGTGTTGTAATTTCGGATTTCATACCTAACTGACGGGCAGAACTTAAACACCTGGTTAACCTACACCAATCTAGAAAGATTGCATGATGATGCTCAGATGACAGTAGCACAGACCTCTTAGAGCAGCACACTTATGAACATGATAATGAGACACTTCTCATAGAGTTGCATGCTAGGCATCCAGCCTGCCTGTAAGCCAAGGTTTGGTCTTTTTTATTTTTTACAGGGTGGATTCACATGTCTTTTCAGATGACCAACTGCTCTACTGATCAAATTACCAATTTATTGTCCAGCAGCAATGTTATTTTTATATTAAAATGTTACATCATGTGGTCACCATGTGACTGTGTGCTAGGGTCACACTATGTATGCACAAGAAGGTAACCACCTTGACAGTTATCCAGTGTTACAGTTTGCTACTTAGAAGTTGTACATTACATTTACATTTACAGCATTTGGCAGATGCCCTTATCCAGAGCGACTTACATTTAACTCATACAAGTCAGCAATTTAGGGTTAACTGCCTTGCTCAGGGGCCCAGTGGTGGTAGCTTAGTGGTCCTGGGATTTGAACTCTCAACTCTCTTCCAATGCCTTAAATACCACTTCCCATTAGAAATTTACTTGTTTTTCTAACATTAGATTGTCAGACTTCTTCTTCTTCTTTCGGCTTTTCCCTTCAGGGGTCGCCACAGCGAATCATCTCTCTCCACCTATCCCTATCTTCTGCATACTCAACACTTGCACCCACTAGCTTCATATCCTCATTAATTCCATCCATATACCTCCTCTTTGGCCTTCCTCTTTGCCTCCTGCCTGGCAGCTCCATGTCCAACATTCTCCTACCAATATACTCACTCTCCCTCCTCTGAACATGTCCAAACCATCTTAATCTGGCCTCCCTAACTTTGTGCCCCAAACGTCCAACATGAGCTGTCCCTCTGATGTACTCGTTCCTAATCCTGTCCAATCTTGTCACTCCCAAAGAGAACCTCAACATCTTCAGCTCGGCTACCTCTAGCTCTGACTCCTGTCTCTTCCTCAGTGACACTGTCTCTAAACCATACAGCATGGCCGGTCTCACCACTGTCCTGTACACCTTCCCCTTGATTCTCGCTGATATTTTCCTATCACACAGAACTCTCGACACCTTTCTCCACCCATTCCAACCTGCCTGCACTCGCTTCTTTACCTCTTTCCCACTCTCTCCATTACTCTGGACTGTTGACCCCAAGTACTTAAACTCCTGTACCTTCTTCACCTCTTCACCCTGTAACCTTACTGTTCCACTTCCCTCCCTTTCATTCACACACATGTACTCAGTCTTACTACGACTGACCTTCATTCCTCTTCTCTCCAGTGCAAACCTCCATCTCTCCAGGTTTTCCTCCACCTGCTCCCTGCTCTCACTACAGATCACAATGTCATCTGCAAACATCATCGTCCAAGGAGACTCCTGTCTGACCTCCTCTGACAACTGGTCCATCACTATAACAAACAGGAAGGGGCTCAGAGCCAATCCCTGATGCAGTCCCACCTCCACTTTGAACTCCTCTGTCTGACCTACAGCACACCTCACCACTGTCCTGCTCCTCTCATACATGTCCTGCACCACTCTGACATACTTCTCTGCTACTCCTGACTTCCTCATACAGTACCACAGCTCTTCTCTTGGCACCCTGTTATACACTTTCTCCAAGTCTACAAACACACAATGCAACTCCCTCTGACCATCCCTATACTTCTCCATCAAAATTCTCAGAGCAAAAATTGCATCTGTTGTGCTCCTTCTGGGCATGAAGCCATACTGCTGCTCACAAATTTCCACTACCTTCCTTAACCTAGCTTCCACTACTCTTTCCCACAGCTTCATTGTATGATTAGATTGTCAGACTATTAGTCCTAATTGTATAGTTTGCTCCAAATACAGTAAATCAGAAAAAACGATAGCAATACATAGAACATGTGGCTAAAACTATGTGGGCAAATGACCATCACACCCATTTGTGCTTGTTAAACATCCTCTTCCAAATGGCCATTAAGATTTTTGCTGCTGGAACAGCCTCAACTGTTCTTGGAAGGCCATTCACAAAAATTGGGAATAAGACTATGGTGACTTTTATCATTCAGCCACTATAACATTATTGAGGTCAGGCACTGATGTTGAGCAAGAAGGCCTAGTGAGCCCTTGTCATTCTAATTCATTACAAAGTTGTTCAGTTGGGTTGAGGTCAGGGCTCAGTGCTGGCCATTTGAGTTTTTCCTCATCAGCCTTGGAAAACCATGTCTTTATGGATCAGCTTTGTGCACAGGGCATTGTCATGTTGGAACATGTTTTGCCTTAGTTCCAGTCTAAGGAAATCTTGTGTGCTTCCAGTGTTGTAGTAACAGTATTGGAAAGGTACATGGGTGTGATGACCAGATGTCCACATACTTTTGGCCGTATAGTGTATCCACACACACACTTATTAACATATCACATTGAACAGGTGCCATACTGTTTTATTCAGTGTTTATACGTACTGTTAAATACAACATTATTAACAGTGATACAACTTGTAAGCATGATGTGGTTGCAGAGTTTAATTTTGAAAATCTCACTTTAAATACATTCAGTTGCATTTTATTTGCAGAGCATGTTTAACAATGGTCACAAATCAGCTTTACAGAAATCCAAATATAAAACTGGAATTTTATATTTAATGAGCCAGAAACAACTGTGGCAAAGAAAAAGTCCCTAAGGCGACAAGAGGAAGAAACCTCAAGAGGAACCAAACTCAAAATGAACCCACCCTCATCTGGTGACACTTTAATAAGCATATATTATAATGTCAAGTAGTGCTAAGCAGTGCTAACCTGAGTATGAGCATTATTAGAGATTTTAGATTAAGCTGCTTTAAGTATAAAACTAATGTTATAAACAATTCAATTCAATGGGATTTGAGAGCAAAATGTTCTTAGCAATTGTTGGCTTAAGGCTATCCAAGAAAGAATATCTGCTACCATCTTAAGGTGTCTGTCTGGTACTACCCACAGTAAGGCCATGGTGAGCTGTAGGCTATACTTGCAGGACCTACTTTTGGTTTGAGCCCAGGGTTACATCTGTGAGTATGTTGAATTTGATGTTGAGAATAAGCCAACATGAAGACCAAAAGCTGGCTGTGGGAGAAAATAGGTTATTTTGAAGCTAAGAAAAGAGGGACTTGACAAAAAAAAGAAACCACTGGTGTATCATCAACCACACATCAAGCAGGTTAGCAAAGCTGATAGCAGTTAACAAACATTGTGAGAGTTGTAAAGAAAAAGCAAAAACAACATTTGGTGACCACTAACAGCCTCCACAAATCAGGGCTGAAGATACCACAATCCACCATTCAAAGGAGACCATTCAAAGCAGAGGCCATATGAATCGGGAAACCAGACTAGAATTCACAAAAAACACTGTTCTGGAACCAAGATTAACCTCTACTCAAGTAATGGAAAGGCTGAAGTGTGGAGAAGGAAAGTATCTACAGGCGTTGGACAGTGAAACTGAAACACTGGCCAATATCGTATTGGAGGTTGCTGGATGATTTAAAAAAAATTTTAAAAAAATAAATAAAGTAAATGTAAACACCTCACTAGTAATGTTTACTTTGCAAAAAATATGTACTTTTTTGGCCAATCTGCATATTCTGAACAAACTCTTTATACAAACCCCATTTGTTTTTGTTTAGTTTTTTTTTTTCTGAAAAGCAATAAAAACAAGAATCAGTGATTTGTTCATTCTTTTGAACCTTTATTTTCTTAACAAAAGTACAAAGAAAAAAATTCCAGTGTTTTCACTGACCAGCTAATATGTTGTAAAAATAACCAAATTTTTAATTTGATGTCTGCAACACACTCAAGAAATGTTGGTTATATTTGTTATATCACCACACTTTGTTATATCACCTTTCCTTTTAACTTCACTTTTTAATCGTTAGGGAACAAAATCCTAAATTTAATCCCAGATTGTGTGAATTCATGGAGTGATCTTTTGTGTACTTGTATGTGTATTGTTAGATTTCCTTGAATTTGGATGAGCAGTCGTTGTGTGGCTCGCCAGTGTACTAGAATGCTAGAAAAGAGTTTATTGAAGATACTCGTGTAGCATTGCCGTGTTCTAGATCTTAACCCAAGGGTACTCTCTGTGTCATCAGACTTATACTTGGTAACAAAAGGTCTTCAAACAATAGACAGATACCATTAGGACCTCCTACTGGAGGAATTACAAAGGACAGGGTGGAAGGGCCACCAGTTGATTGCTGGAGCCATTTGGTTCACACCTTTACATATACATTACAGGTGGGGCACAGGCACAATGTAATGTCAGACATTGATTATAGAAGCAAGAACTAAAATCCTTCAGTATGTTGGCAAATGTTTATCACTTGTAAATTACTAAGCACATGCACACGTATTGCTCAGCTGATTTGCATATAGTGACGTCCACAAAACTCCCTAAAATTTCAAGTACACAGACAGCTAAAGCCTGAAAAAAGACTGAACGTTCTGAAACAGCTATGGGCAGATACACCAAACATGTTTTATTTAATACCACTGTATGTTCTCAGAAGCAGAAAAGGAATGTCTGACAGTTGTTTGAGCCCGTGAAAAATTTTCCACATACCTTTATAAATATAGACTGCCTCACACAGATCAACACCCCTGGGGTAAACAGTAAGCAATGCTGTGCCTCTGAGATGTCAGAAACTTTTGATGAGGATAGTGAAGTAAATTCCATCATCCCATCAACTCAACACACATACACATGTCAAGAAAACAGTTGATCATCACAGACACACCTGTCTAGACAATCCCTATCTGTCAGGAACTTGAAAGTGCCACAGTTGGTGAGTAAAATACAAGTGGCCATGCTACAACATGGCCATGTTAACCAAAACAAATTAAGCAGAAAAATTAAGCACCAAAACAGATCCAAAGTTACAGACCAAAGTAAAGTCTCAACACAGTTACTTTCCCTGGAGGAACAAACTTACTTTATCAGTAAGTCTGGTATTGTTCGGGGACAAGATGGTCTCACCACAATTTGTGCACAAATATTTCGTACTACTCACCAACAAAGAACATGAACTGTGTTCATGAACTATGAGTCATATTAATTTTGTTTGAATAAAGATCAACATTATATGTTCACTTGTCAAAAAATAAAATCCTGTACAAGTGGTTTTACATGACATTTATGTCTTGTCCTATAAGGTAAAGCATAAAAGAATCTTACAGGAATGGTTTAGAAAATATGATAGAAATTCCAAATATGAATTCTGCTTCTTATTGGAATGCTTTGACAAAAATGGCCTACCCAAGACTAAAGGACCAGAAATCATTCTCATAGAATATGTTTTAACATTAATTTATTTTATGGAAAAAGTTGCAATGATAGTGAATGGTGATAGAGGCTATCAGTCTATTAACATTTTCACATCTCCGTTTTTGTCCCATTGAAGAAAGGTCATACAGGTTTGCAACAAAAAATGTCTGTATATTATGTTATATAAGTTTCATTTTGGGGTAAACTATGTCTTTTCATTTATAACTACAATACTAGTTTTATTAGCCTATAATTTATTTTTTGTAAATCTATTTATGAACGCATGAGTGTGAAGTCATTTGTCTATATTTGGCCTTTTACTCTTAAGATTTATATGCTGCAAAAAATTTATTCAAATGATATATATGCATTTGTAAATGTATATATATTTTTTTTAAATAAATAAAACAGTGAGTAATTGAATGTCTTGTGTGTTTAATAAATATATTTAGAAAATATATAATATTAAATATAATTAGAAACTGATTTATCTATTTAATAATAATAATAATTCAAGATTATAAAAACAAGTTTAAATATGTTGATTGTGCAGTGTCATTTCACCTAACTAAAATCTGTATCGTCCAGGGTAAGTAAACCAGAAAACTTTTAAGATTTGTTTTCAGTATTGTGTACAATGTTGATTCAACATGATTCAACATTCAGTGTTGATTTCAAAAAGATCAACATTGATCAATGTCACAGATCAGTGTTGCTAGGAGACCATGAGAGACATTTGTACGTTGATTCTCTGTCAATTATTTGCTAAATAGCTCTGTCTGCTATTTGAGACAGCTAAGACTAAAACATGGTACATGACTGAATGGTATTGGATTACTTTTATAGTTTACATTGATTCTTCTTATCTGCACATATTGCCCAAAATGGTGAAATTATTACAGTAAAATTCATGTAGCATCTATTATATTCATGTATTGTCTATTAACATTTTATAAAGGAGAGTTCTGTATGATTATTTACCAGTATTTTAGTCTTGGATAGAGCAAGTATCATTTTGTTTGATTTAACCCTATGTGTTAATTAATACACTAACCCTATGTGTTAATTAATAACTAACAAAAATCCTGACCTCAACTCCATTAATGTTAGGGATAAATTGGAATGCTGATTGCACACAAGGCCTCTTCACCCAGCACCAGTGCCTAACCTCACTAATTCTCATCACATACACCTTTCAAGAGCAGTGGAGGCTATAACAGGGGGAGTAATTCTGAAATGATTTTTCCCCCAAAAAGTGTATGATTGGTGAGGAAACACTGTATAGCCAAAAGTAAACAGATATCTTACCAATGCTGACATGAACAGAGAGTAAAGAGATGACAAAAGCCTGGTGATTAAATGGCAGAAAATGATATTGTAAGGCAGAGACTTGGATTATGCTCATAATCACTAATGTAATTTCATGTGTAAATGTGTAATGTACGAAAATAGGTTAAATGATGGCTGTAGGGATTTCCACATTTAACCAAAAGAACATTAGAGGTCAGACACTGATTACAGGTGGCCTGTCAAGTATTCAGCATTCCAATTCATCCCAGTGGGATTGAGTTCATTGCTATCTGCTGGCCATTTGAATTCTTATGCACTAACCTTGGCAGTTTCTGTTTCTTTTTTTCTCTAGGAGTTGGGGGGGGGGGAGTTTGGTGGTGTTGGATTCTCTCTTCAGATGTTGAAATGCAGGCTGTTGGGTTTAAATCTAAAACATTAAACCCAAGTTTCTTATGTTGGAAGTATGTTTTGGGTCATTGCATTGCTGCATGATGAAGTTCATCCCAGTTTGAACCATTCATATTTTTATCATGAGCATATCCTCTCTTTTTAAACTTTAGCATTTCCATTACTTTAGTAGAAGTTCCTCTGGATTTCTTTGTGAATTTCAATTGTGATGTTGATGATTGGTTTGCATCTTTAGGTTTGACCTCTAGATTTCTTTGAACAGTGAATTACGATAATTACGCACCTTCCCTGTGAAGCCTGTGGGTGATGTCACTAACTGTTTTGAAGATTGTATTCACAGCTTTCACGCTTGCCACCAACTACTGTGTTCCTTAGCCGACCTGTTTGATGGCTGGTTGTTAGTACAGTGGTTTCAGGACATTCCAAATTATTGTATAGGCTATGCCAAATGTTTATGTACTGGCTAAAATAGATTCAGCTTTTTATTTTTCATTTTAAGTTTTAAATGGTCAATTTAAAAGGGCATGCCAGTTAGTCACATGTTCCAATATTTTGGTTACTTGTAGAATGGGTGATTAAAAGTTAAAAATCCGATATATCATGTCATATTTAGCTTTGGATCCCAAACCAAACATCTTTGGTGTATAGTACAAAAACACTAATTACCCATGCCATTGCAAAACTTTTGGTGGAAAAACGTTTGATTTTTAAAACCAAGGGTAGTAACATGGCGTTTGTCTCTATTTGGCTGCTATAACAGCCACCACTCTTGTAGCAAGGCTTTGCACTAGATTTGGAAAGTGGGTGTGAGGATATATGGTCATTTAGCACATTAATGAGGTCAAGCACTTATGTCAGAAGAGAAAGACAAAGAAAAAGATCAGAAGAAACTGGTGTGCAGTCACTGTTCCAATTCAACCCAAAGGTTTTCAGTAGGGTTGAGGTCAGAGCTTTGGGCCACTTGAGTTCCTCCACGTCAACCTTGGCAAAACATGTCTTTATGGATCTCACTTTGTGTAAAGGGATATTGTCATGATAATATACATTATGTTGCCAAAAGTTTTGGGACACCTGCATTTACATGCACATGAACTTTAATGACATCCTATTCTTAATCCATAGGGTTTAATGTTGAGTTTGCCCACCCTTTGCAGCTATAATAGCTTCAACTCTTCTGGGAAGGTTTAGAAGTGTGTTTATGGGAATTTTTGACCATTCTTCTAGAGGCACATTTGTTTGAAGTCAGGCACTGATGTTGGACGAGAAGGCCCGGCTCGCAGTCTCTGCTCTAATTCATCCCAAAGATGTTCCTTCAGGTTGAGGCTAGTCAAGGCCAGTCAAGTTCCTTCACACCAAACCTGCTCATCCATGTCTTTATGGACCAAACTGTAAGATCACAGAGTTGAGGTTTATTGTAGTCAGCGCCGAATACAAATTACAAGGTGCTCACATGGAACGTCTCACCAACCCCACAAACTTCAGTTTCAAAGCTCAGTGTCTATGTTTCTTATCACACATGATGACATCAGCCTAGCTTCTCAAGTCGAAATGCTCCACCTGTTTTTCTTTTGTGGAAAGTTTGTGACTTTCCTAGACATCATTATATTCTACTTTTACATTTTACATTTCCCATTCAGCTTTATTATAAAACATATATAAAAAGGGGTGTCTTTATGATTATTATATTTTTTTTAACATTTCGCAGTGTGAAGCATTTTTGAAACATGTTGAAAAGACATCATGGGTATGTCAGAGTCACCATCCCCTTTCCATGTAAATTATTTTAAGCTTACAGCTAATTTATGCATTTTGAATTATGTTTTAGCTTGGACGTTGGGTGAACTTGAATTTCCCCAAACCTTTATCAGTGTGCTTCAACAATGTACTGATTCTCCGAGACTTCAGCTGCAGGTGTTCCATGAAACTAACACTGCTCTGCAGTACATCTGACTTTGACTCTAATTTCACCTTTAGAGGAGTTACAATGAATGCTGCTGTGCAGATTCCATCCGTTTCTGATAAGACTTGCAATAAGACTGTAAATTCATTAGTTACACAAAGACTATTCATACTTAACAGACACATGTAAACAATGTATCTTTCTTTTCTTGTAAAAACCTTACTTCATTAAACCAATAACAGAAATGGTGTTCAAAACTACTTATGGTGTTACCTCATCCTTTTACAATGACACAAATTCATACTGGCCTAAAAAAAATCCCACAGTATGCTGAAGCATTATGAGTTCCTTTCACTGGAACGAAGGGGCCAAGCCCAACCCCTGAAAAACAACCCCACACCACAACCCCCACTCCACCAAAATTTACACTTTACACCATTCTCATAGCAATCATCAAACCCAGACTCGTCCATCGGATTGCCAAACAGAGAAGCGTGATTTGTCAGAGAACACATCTCCACTGCTCTAGAGTCCAGTGGCGGCATGCTTTACACCACTGCATCTAACACTTTGCATTGCACTTGGTGAAGTAAGGCTTGGATGCAGCTGCTCAGCCATGAAAACCTATTCCATGAAGCTCTATATGCACTGTTCTTGAACTAATCTGAAGGCCACATGAAGTTTGGAGGTCTGTAACTTTTGGCTCTTCAGAAAGTTGACTTCTGTGCATGTGCGGCTCAGCATGTGCTGACCCTGCTCTGTGGTTTTACATGGCCTACCACTTTGTGGCTGAGTTTCTTTTGTTCCCAATTTCTTGCACTTTGTTGTAATATCACTAACAGTTGACCATGGAATATTTAGTAGTGAGGAAATTTCACGAATGGACTTATTGCACAGGTGGTAACCTATCGCGGTACCACGCTTGAATTCACTGAATTCCTGAGAATGACCCATTCTTTCACAAATGTATGTAGAAGCAGTCTGCATGCCTAGGTGCTTGACTTTGTTGAAGTGCACAGTTTCATTGGTTCATTCGTTCATCTTCTAAGTTACTGCTCATCGCTAGTGCAGCTTGTGACTGTTAAATGCAGTCCATTTTATTTACCTCGGGAATTCACCACTGTTTTCATTGTCAAAGTATACTTTCCCCTCCAGCACTAATGCTAAGGACGCACCATGTGAACTCTATGGGGCTATTATCAATCTGTGGAATGCTCCCCCCGACAGACTGTTAATTATCACCAGAGATTTCAACCATGCAAATCTCAAATCAGTGCGCCCTAAATTACATCAACATGTGAACTTTGCAACGAGAGGGCAAACACGCTGGAGCTTGTCTACACAAACATTCCTGGCATGTACCGTGTGGAGCCACCACAGCTACTCAGACCACATCTCTGTTATGCTAATTCCAGCATACAGACTTCTTGTCAGACGCTCTAAACCGGTTCTGAAGCAGGTGAAAACCCAGCCAGCAGGAGCTACCTCTGCTCTTCAGGACTGTTTTGAGTGCACTGACTGGCAGATGTTCAGGGAGGCTGCAACCAACGGTGACTCCATCAACTTGGAGGAGTACACGGCATCAGTGGCCAGCTCCATTGATGATGTGACTATCTCCAAGACCATCACCACATGCTCCAACCAAAAGCCATGGATTACTGTAAAGGTGCATGCGCTGCTGAAGTCTAGAGACTCTGCCTTCAGAGCAGGGGACAAGATGGCCTTGAAAACAGCAAGCGCCAAACTATGCAGTTAACCCACAGAAGTCTGCTGGTCCAGAAAACATTCCTTGCTCAGAACAGCTAGCAGATGTCTTCATTGACATCTTCAACATTTACCTGAGCAGTGTAGAAGAATTTTATCAATCGTGATATGTAGAAGTACACCCAGCATGGAAGTATGGACTGCATTGTCTGGTGTGTCTGTGTGTGCATAGGAATGTGGGTTATATGGTATGCATGTATGACATATTGTAGCTTAGTGTGTCCAGCATGTGGGCATTGGAATGTGACCATATATATTATAACCTAAGCTGGACCTAGGCAGAATGGCCTCCTGTTTGTATGTTTAAGGGGGCCCTAGATAAGAAACAGACATGGAGACGAATGTAGGAATGCATAGTGGAAACTAATGGGAGTTGAAGCATATAAAATGGGGAAGATGGGTTAGAGAGGCAGTTGCTTTGCAAACCAACTCAGGCTGCTTATTGCATAATAATAAAAGCCTTATTCTTCTGAAAGACTTTGCGTGATTCCTTCAACAATTGGTGACCCCGACGTGATAGGAAAGGGGCAAAGGCTGATCAACGTGAGCTTTCTTGGCGAGCAGCACAAACAGGTGGCCACCTAATAAGGTAAGCAGCTTTTGCTTATATACTTAGTTTGTGTTGTTTGCCGAGGTTGGCCCATGGTGGTAAGGACGCTTAATAAAGACCCCTCCGGTTTAATAGAACATCGCAAGGGTTTTGTATCCAGAGGATATACATGCATGCACTAGACTGCTGTACTGTTAAGTGGGCCTTGATGGATAGCAGTACATAAAAAGTAGCTGGTAGATGAGCATTGCATGGTCTGTATTTGCTGCTAAGAGGGCCTTGATGAATAGCAGTAAAAAGTAAAAACAGACAAGTATGAGTGAGTGCCTATGAGCATCTACCGTACTGTTAAGAGGGCCTGGATGGATAGCAGTACATAAAAGGTAGATGATCATTGTATTGATCGGTATTTGTTGGTTAGAGGGCCTTGATGGATATCAACAAAAACTAAAAGCAGACCAATATAGCAAGTGCACATAATTAGTATATACTTATACTAATTATAATTAATATTGTGGATATCCTTTTGTGAGACAATAGATATCTTTTTATGAGAGAATATCTCTTGCATTTCAAGGCAATGTATTGCTGCTGGTGGTATGAAGAAAAAGTTTTTGTGTGACTAACATTTGTATGTGTACGTTGCTGTGTTGAGGAAGTACATTCGTAAAATAATTTATGAGTCACTCCAGAAAGTGTTAGTGAAAGAGTTTGAGAGTGTGAGAGCTCTATGTCCGTCTGTGTGTGAGTGTGTATGAGCCCTGTACATAAAGGGACAGAGTGTAGTGTTGTACCTTAATAGATAAAACTGTTTAAACCCTATATTGTTATGGTAGTAGAAATTGGGTTGTTATATGGTTGAGAAAGGATTCTCTATTATATAACTAATTTGAGTTGTTGGCAAGTAATTACAGTAAGATATGAGATATTAAGAAAAGTGGCACCATCAGTGTTTGGCACTGTGGATAAAGGTGGAGTTATATGATAGTATAAGACTACATATCACATTAAACAAGCTTAATAATAATTAGCTAAATAAGCATACAATTACTGCAATAAGTTAAAGTTGTGGTGTAAGAGACTACAGGACGTAATGGCAGCCTTTCCTTCGGAAACATTAGTGGTGAAACATCCATTGTGTAAAGACCTTATAATTAAGATCTCAAACAAATGGCAGAAAAGAACTAAAAGTATGAGTACAAAATGGCCAAAGGAAGGGACATTTGATTTAGCATTGTGTGAGGAAATGGAAACTCTGATGAAAAAATTACAACACTACAGCAAGCAACAAGAGGAGTACGCAGAGAGAAATAAAAAGTTATTTTTTCAAATTATGCCTCACATCTCTCCATGTCTCAAAAACTTGCAAAGACGGTAGGATTCTCGGGACAGAAACAGCCAATTCCTATGACTGATCCAGTTCATGTACAAACTGACAAGAGCGTGACTATACCTATTCTAGTCTCAAATCAAACTCCTTTTAATTTGATAGGAAGAGATGCATTATGTAAATTAGGGCTACAAATATGGTGCTCTCCATAAGGTGTATATGTAGACATGAAAGGTATAGGAAATCAAATGATGATTACTGAACCAAAAATGAATGTGTACTGAATAGGACAGATAGAAAGTGATGTAAGTCATGTAATTAAAAAATTGGGGAAGTTCATTGAAGCACAGATTCCTGAGGCACAGTTACCAAAATCAGAGTGTCACTGTACAATGATATATTACTCAGACAAAGATGCTAGCCTAGAAAAGACATGTCAGGAAGAGGTAAAAGAACAAAAAATTGAATTGATCACACAATACATCATCATAGGTAAGCAGGGGGCAGCTATAAATATAGCTGAGTGTGAATTTGTTAACAGGTGGTTCAATGTAGCAGATTCAGTTCCGAGTGTAACATTATATGTAGGGAAAAATTGGAGATCAGAAGACTTAGTGCCAATGATGAAAAAAGCAAAACATATTCAGTGGGAGTCAACAATAAACCCGTTGATCTTTCAGTCTGCTGATAAAAACTATATCAAAACCTTGTGTGGTTGTCCCATCTGAGTTATGGTCTCAACATGACACAGATGTAGGACTAATAAAGTCGACCAGTCTAATCCGAATACAGCTCAAGTAAAATGCACAACTACCCAGGAAGATGCAATATCCTCTTAAGAAGCAGGCATAAAAAACACTATAGGAGGCCTCGTAAATGCAGGTGTGTTAATAGAAACAGCCAGTTATTGTAATACTCCAATTTTTCCTGTGATCAAAGCAGACAAATCTAAATGGTGCCTCATTCATGACTTGTGAGTGATTAATGATATAATAGAGGACTGTCCAGCTAATGTTCCAAATCCACACACGCTACTAACCAATGTCCCTCCCAAAGCCAAATACTTCACTGTGATTGATCTGTGTTCAGCCTTTTTCAGTGTTCCAGTGGCAGAAGAAAGTAAATATCTGTTTGCATTTACATATGCTGGTAAGCAATACATGTACACTAGAATGCCTTCAATCAGGTACTTAAGGCTGATTTAGATGACCTGATGATAGACAGTTCACTGTTGCAATATATGGATGATATATTGATCTGCTCAACATCACTAGAACAATGCCATAGAGATTCCATTAAGGTACTCAATAAGTTAGCTCAGGGGGGTCATAAAGTATCTAAAGTCAAACTGCAATATTGCGAGCCATAAGTTGAATATTTAGGCCGGTTAATTTCATATGGCACAAAAGCTATAGCCCCAACCCATGTAGAAGGCCTAAGTAAAGCACCACTGCCACAAACAGTAAAGACAAAAATCAAAAACAACTGATGACCTTTTTAGGCCTAACTGGCTTTAGCTCTGATTGAATAGAGGGATCTCTAATGAAGTATTCTAATTTGTTGCGATAGTGAACTGGTGGGTTTTTGTTAAATGTGAGCCAAAATCATCACAATTAAAAAAAAACCAAAGACTTAAACTACTTCAGTCTGTGTGCATTAAATTTATATAATACACGAGTTTCACAATTTGAGTTGAATTACTGAAATAAATGAACTTTTCCATGACATTCTAATTTATTGAGATGCACCTGTATATTATAATCTTAGCTGGACCTAGGCAGAGTGGCCTCCTGTTTGTATGTTTAAGGGGGCCCTAGATAAGAAACAGACATGGAGATGACATATAGGAATGTATAGTGGAAACTAATGGGAGTCGAAGCATATAAAATGGGGAAGATGGGTTAGAGAGGCAGTTGCTTTGAAAACAAACTCAGGCTGTTATTGCATGATAATAAAAGCCTTATTCTTCAAGCAACAAAACCCGAGACTGCGTGATTCCTTCAACAGCAGCACCATGGTTCCTATGTTCCTCAAGACAACAATTATCGTCCTCAGGCCGAAGCAGTCTACATTATCCTGCCTCAATCGTTCCATCACACTCACACCCATCATGATGAAGTGGTTTGAGAGGCTAGTAATGAGGCACATCAAGACCCAGCTACCACCCTCACTGGACCCCATACAGTTTGCGTATCGCCCAAACCGCTCCACGGACGATGCCATCACCACGACCCTCCATCTGACCCTAACCCACCTGGACAATAAGGGCACGACACTGAGCACAGCCTGGTGTAGAGCCAAAAACCTGTCTATACATTTACAAAACTAAAGAGATGGTTGTTGAGTATAGAAGAGCATGGACTGGCCGTTCTTCACGTCACAGTTTTTTTCCCTCAATCCATCAGGCTCCTCAACATTCAGAACTGAACTGTACCAAACTCACACACACAAACACACACACACACACACACACACTCGCTCAACTGGTTGAACTAAATAGTCACAAACTCGATCTCAATATTCATCCATGTCTATAGCACCACCCATTACATGCTATTATTTTGCACATTTACTCAATTGCTGCTGCTGCTGTTTTTTGCACAACAGTTTGAACTGCCACCAATTGATGCTATACAGAAGTGTATATGTTTACAAGAACCATCTTTAGTTTACATTTCTCCTATTTTGCACATTGCACTGTATAACATTATACAGAATATATAGCGGTCAGCAGTTGTCCTGTACTGTTTTTGTTTTTTTTATTATTTTGTTTTCTTTATTGTTTGTTTGTACTAGGTTGCACATGTGCACTTTATGTGGATAGGACAACTTACATTTAGTCCTTAGCTCTGTGTTGTTTTATGTAGCTCCATGTTGTTTTATGTAGCACCAGGGTCCTAGAGAAACATTGTTTCATTTCACTGTGTAATGAGTCAGCTATATATGGTTGAACTGACAATAAAAGCTTCTTGACATGACTTGACTTGGTTTATCATAGTTGCGGTAACACTGGGTGCAAAACGGAGAACTCATCCTCAGATAGGACACCAGTCCAGCACAGGGCAGTGAGTAATGGACTACGTTCTGACTTGTATGTTTATCAGGAGTAATCTTCTAATGGTAAAATTTAAGTATATTGGACATGTTTTCAAAGTGTATTCTGACTAGCTATAAGAAGCTAATACGTGCAAGTTTAAATATAATCTCTGGCATGTATATTGCAAAAGCCTAGACTTGCACATCGATAAAAACCTCTGTTAATGATTATATCTATTTCTAAATAGGTTATAAAAGTCTTTGAAATGTCATTATATGATGAACCCTCAGTTTGCAGCTTTTTTAGAGTATTATTGGAATATTCTAGGATTGACTAGAAGGTATTAGTATTATCTTATGCAGTCAAATATTTAATTGCATATGTTAGAGTAAGTTAAAAAAAAATTCACACCAACCTTCAACTGCCTATTTTTCCATCCCTGGTTATAGAACAGCAGACCAAGTTCTATAGTTGTTATATGTTTTAGTCCTAGAAGGCTTTCTCCTTTACAACATCAGAAAGACCTGCCAATTTCTATCTACAGAGGTAACTAGACCCATAATTTCTGAAGGTAGAAAGATGACTAGCATCAGGAATACTCCCTTTATCTATCATTACACGAAAGCATGAAGATGAGATATTCATTATTCAATGAATAATTCCTGGTAAATATAGATGGATGGATGGATGGATAGGCCAAAAAACTCACCACCTAGCTTTCCCTATGCATATAGGCAAGAGGCTTGGATAATTACTGCAGTGATTACTGTTTCAGCTGGCAGTGAGGTATTTAACCCTTACTGATGCAGTGAGTAGCTTATTTCTTTAGCAACCAGGTCAAAATACATATCCTGTGGTCATGGAAAAGACGTTTTGAGGAAGAAATGTTGGAAGAAAATGGTGACATAACACTGTTATGATATTGAGTTGCTTCAGTTGGTTTAGCAATGTTATGTGCCCAAAAGAAACAGGTCAACTGACTACATGAATATACTGAATGACCATCAATGGATTTTTATTTCCCTCATGGAACATACAGGGGGGCACAGTGGCTTGGTGGTTAGCACATTTGCCTCACACCTCCAGGGTTGGGGGTTCGATTCCCACCTCCGCCATGTGTGTGTGGAGTTTGCATGTTCTCCCCGTGCCTCGAGGGTTTCCTCCGGGTACTCCGGTTTCCTCCCCCAATCCAAAGACATGCATGGTAGGTTGATTGGCATCTCCAAATTGTCCGTAGTGTGTGATTGCATGAGTGAATGTGTGTGTGCCCTGCGATGGGTTGGCACTCCGTCCAGGGTGTATCCTGCCTTGATGCCCAATGACGCCTGGGATAGGCACAGGCTCCCCGTGACCCGAGAATAGTTCGGATAAGCGGTAGACAATGAATGAATGGAACATACATATTCCAAGATGACAATGTCATGATTCACTGGGTTAAAATTCTCAAAGAGTGGGTCAGTCACATCTTTTGTCACACATGGATTAGCCACAACAGAGTCTAGACTTTGAGAATCTTTGGGATGTATTGGAAAAGACTTTACACAGCAGTTGAACTCTCCTTTCATCAATACAAGACCTTGGCAAGAAATTAATGCAACTCTGGACGGAAATAAATGTTGACATTGAATAAGCTTATCAAAATGATGCTACAGTGAATGTGTGCCATAACCAAAGCAAAAGGCAGTCCAACAAAATATTAGTGTGTGTGATCTTACCAAGGCAGAAACACCTTATTAAGAAAGATAGTGTCCAGTACATTAAATGGCCAGATTACAAATGTACAATTGTAGCAAGTAAAAAAGCATCTTGCCCATACACACACACACAAGAATAATTTTTATTGAATTTTCACCATTACAGACTCCACCAGAACCAAAATCTCACCAAAGTATCCATTATCCTCTCCCAGGCTTCTCTCTCTAAGGGCTAGCTCCTGGTATTGCTGCTGCAGATGACCAAGAGATGTGCTCAGAGTAGGGTTCTGCAAATACAGTGTCTGACAGTGGGGCATCAAGGCCAGGAGAGCCTGCAAAGTCTTCTCCCTCCAATCATGATTGGGACAGGCCAGAATTTCTGGCACCAGGCTGCACCACCCCTGCTCTACAAGCATGGGGAACAGTGGGATGTCACTATATTGCTGGAAATGTTCCTGGTGAATAAAGGGAGGATCTATAGTAGTTTGAGAGATCATATCCTAGAAGACATAATAGCAATTTTAAAAATCTTTGAGGTTCTGTTGCAGGCTTTTTCACATGGTTATACTAGGTTTAAAATAAATAATAATCAGATAGCACATGAAGACCATTCAAAAAAGTTTACACCAATAATGACCTGCTCAGTAATCAGGTCATAGAGCAATGTGATAATCCTCACGCGAAGAAGTTCGGCTCCTTGTGCCTGGAATAGTTCAACTAGCAACTGCAATCCACCAAGCTTCACAAACTGACTTTGAGCAGGAGGGAAGTGGCGTAACAGACATGCCAATGCAAATAACACCTAATCAGAAAAAAAAAATCAAAGATGATCAATTGAGCTTTTCTACAGTGAATATGCCTCTGTATGTGTGTTAATATGCCTCTGTATATTGTGACAGTTGTATGCAGTTCTAGAAAATACTGGATTTCTTTGTGACCATGGAATGAAATTTTTTTTTTTTGATCACTTCATACAATGCACACATTTTGTAATGCAACAGCATTAGGCTAGGCACAATGAAGTTGGAGTTAAAAAATGTATAATATAATACATATGTTTTCTGGAAGATCTTCCAACAGACCGTGCCCTTGTTAAGGTGAAAGCCAGAAATCAATGTTGTAATATCATTTTCAAAACAGAAAATACAGTATGCCTACACATTTTCAACCCTAACCCATTGATAAATAGTATACATCAGGGGTGTCAGACTCATTTTAGTTCAGGGGCCACTTACAGCACAATTTGATCTCAAGTGGGTAGGATCAGTAAGATAATAGCATAACAACCGATAAATAATGAAAACTTTAAATTTTTCTTTTTTTAGTGCTTAAAAGTAAAATTATATTATGAAAATGTTTACATTTAACATACTATCCTTTCACAAAAATATGGGTAACCTGAACAAACTGAAATTTATTAAGAAAAATAAGTGCAATTTTATTAGCTTAGGCTACACATGTGCATAAAAACTTTCAGATCAGTGGATCTACAAAGGCATAAAACAGAGTAACAAGCATCTGGAGCTGAAAAATATAGTAGGCTATTTAACTTTATGATCAAAACAACCAAGACTCTGTTTAGCTTGGTCCTGAAACTTGAATCCTGAGTAGCAGCCCATTTCAGAATGTCATTTAAGTGCTTGTGTGTAAGCTTCAAGTGCAGGTTTGTTTTACTCTATAACTAAGTACCCTATGAACTAAGTTCATAACTAAGAAAACCTGTTCACAGAGGTAGGTAGTCCCAAACATGCACAAAATTTTCGTAGTTAGGGCTGTTAATTTTGGATACCCTGGCAAGAGATACTAAAAATGTATCCAAGCCTGTTGAGGCAAATTTGTCCTTCAAACCTGAATCACACTGTAAGTCAATTATTTCAAGTTGGATGTCAACGGGCACATCAGAAGCCTTTAACTGTGAATGGTGAGCAAAAAACTGAATTCTGTCTCATGTTCATCAAACATCTGTCACTCAAACTCCTGTAGCACTCCTGTAACCTTGTCTTTGTACTGTTTCATTTTGGCATTACCTCCAGTCATGCGTTGTTAGATGAGGAAAATGAGTAGGGTCACCATTTGACAGCTGTGTCTCCCACAAAGTCAGCTTCAACTTGAATGCATGCATGCTTTCATAATACTGTGTGACAAATTTTCTGTGGCCTTACAACATCTTGTTCAGATTATTCAAGTGCTCTGTAATACCCACCATAAATGCAAGGTCCTGCAGCCATTCTGTGGACTGGAATTCCAACAGTGGTTTGCCTTTTTTGTCCATGAACTATCCAATCTACACTCATATATGAAAGAAATGCTTAGGCATGGCATCTTTGCTTAACCACCTTACTTCGGTGTGGTATGGCAGGCCATAGATAACGTCTTTATCGTTGAGAATGCTGTCAAACTGACGGTGATTCAGACCTCTGGCTCGATTAAATTAACAGTTCAAACAACCACCTGCATGACGTGATCCATTTTTTAACGACTTCCAGCACAATGCTTTCTGGTGCAAAATACAGTGAAAATTCCAAAAATCATGTCCTCCATTTTCAGCCTGTACGTTCTTTCTAAATTTCGTCACAACACCTTCTTTTTCCCCCCAATCATTGATGGTGTGCCATCTGTAGCCAGACTGACAGCACAGGCCCAGTCCACTCCAACACTGTACAACAACAGAGCTGAAAAGGTCATCTGCTGTTGTTATAGGCACTAACTCAAGGAACTCTTCTGTGATGGTCAAAGTCTCAACACCACGAATGAATATGGCCAGTTGAGCAACATCTGTAATGTCGGTGTTCTCATCAATTGCAACTGAAAATGCAATAAATTACTTGAATTTTTGCTTCATTTGCCAGTCCAAATCTGCCAAAAGATCCAAAATCCTATCTGCTACCGTGATTCTTGACAGACTAATGTTTGCAAAGGCCTGTCACTTTTCAGGGCGCACGATTTCTGCAGCTTTCAGCATACATTTTTTCACGAACTCACCCTCACAATATGGCTTTGACTCTGAAACTATTTCGCTTGCAAGGTAGCTGGCTTTCACTGCTGTATCACAGACCTCTCAGCTACAGGTAAATACAGACTGCTGTGTCTTCAGACCCACTAACATTTCATTTATCTTCTCTGTTCTTAATTGTCCTTGCAAGCTGTTGTATTTTTCACCATGATGAGTCCAATACTGTCCGAATATTTAATTTCTTGAGCACTGAAACTTCATGCATACACACCAAGCACACAGGTTTCCCATTCACATCTCTGAATAAATATGAAGTATTCCATTTTTCTTGGAAAATTCTTCTTGGAAAAGACATCTGGGGTACAGAAGGTGCCACAGAGGGTAATTTTGATAGCAAAGCAGCATGTAGAATGGATCTTAATAATGTTAAGGCAAATTTGGCATTTATCAAACCACAGAGCTAAAGAAATTTATTACCAGCAGCTTTAGCATGGACAGTTTGCTTGATTGACACGGTTGTGTTCTTTTCTTCTTTGGGGTAAGCATGCGAGGCACATTAGTCGCGCATTGCTGCCATCTACAGTTCGACATCAGTGGACAAATTAGGAATAGCAGTTACTTTTTGACAAATAGCTGTTAATGTCTTCTGTGTATTTTTTGCACTTTGCAAATTGGTGCCTTTGGCAGGCCAGTTTTGGCTCACAGGCCATATGTTTGACACCCCTGGTATACATAGTTGGAAATGTCAGAAGAATCCTGTCTTGTAAACCTGTAAATTTAACTGCGGTTACATGTTTTTCATGACAGTCACCCTGTATCTATAGGGCTTAAATAGCAACTGAATATGCTAAAGCACTTGTGACAAACCAAATATATGAAAAACTTTTAGGCATATCCCATAAGTAAAACTATTAAGCTCAATACTATGTTTTTCTAATTATGGAAGCTAATCTGCCAAATTTTCAGCTCTTTGGTGCTGATGCCCATTGTTGACTTTTCCTGCCTGAGCTAGGTACTTTGCAAATGCCAATTTGACTGGTAGGACAAACATTTTGCTTCACCTATAGGCAGTGCATACATGTTGGTCAATGTAAACATGGCATCAAAAGTATTAAAATTGTACTGAAAAAAAAAAAAAAACATAACATCTTGTACTTTGTAGGTGAACATTTACTGACTACAGCCCATCTGTTGCATCTCTTAATAACAAAATAATTTTTGGTTGATGGATCACACTGAGCACAGAAGCAACAATATGTCAATTACAATATGATCACTGATCAAGGGTTGATGAGGAACTTTACACCTACCCAGTGACCAACATGCCAGAAATGTCTAATGAAAGTAAATAGCTTTACAAAGTAGAAATGCTCAACATGTAGAGTGACAAAATAGCCATTAAAAAATCTGCTATGTGTAATCAATCATCAAGAAAGGATAATTACCTTTTTCTTAACCGACACTGGTCGTGGGGTTGCAAGCATAGCCAACAGCTTCTGTAAAGTGCCAGACTCTAAAGCCCCATCTTGGACAGTTGGGTTACTGAAAACAGAAAACCATCACCAGGCCATAACTAAATTACATATCATTCTGTACATTAAATAGATATTTAATATTAATTAAATAACAGTAATGGCACCAAAACTTTTTTGCTGTCATACCTAGAAACAGCTGATCCTAGTACAAATGCGGCACTTTCCTGAAGTCTAAAATCTGTATTGTTTAAGGCATCATTTACAAGCTGTATTCCACCCATTAACACCAGATTATGTGCATTATCCACCTAAAATACAAAATAAATTAAATTGTGATATGCTTGATTTTACCAAAAAAAAAAAAAAAAAATGCTACCATCGCTGAAATGTTAGCCACTAATTACCAAAATGCAAATAAAATTCTTTAGTTTATTTTAGTTTATTTCGTTAAAAAAAGGTTTATTTATTATCTCCAAACTCCTTTTAAAATTTTAATAATATATAAAACATAATAAATAAATCAATAAAATTATCACCTGATGAACAAGGTACTCTAAGTCAAGTAAAGCAGCAACCCTCTGGTCAATGGTAGTGTTAGTGCTGCTGAATTTGGACAACAGTTTACTCATAATCTGTACATCTGTTTCCAGCAGTAAATCCGACATGGCCAAGTCTCTTCTGAGTTCATCCATGGAACGAACCACAGCTCGTGAAGACTCTTTACCCTAATGATTAAATCAAATAACTAAGTTAACTAAATTAAAAACTAATTAAATAATGATTAATACAATAAAACAATAAATAGTTTCTTAAGCCATTATTAGCATACCTGCTCTGAGTTCCTTTTCATAGTGTCATCCACTCCTTTAAACTTCTTCAGAGCCTGTTTTAGCTCCCGAGATGTGAACAAAGGGGTCTGCTTGTTACTCATTACTTGTGTGCTTCAGGGAGAAAAGGAACAGAGCTGTGATTAATTTGTATGAAAAGTCATTAGGGATCCTCTGCCTGGACACAATCATGACAATTTTACCAAATAGCATATTTCACTGCTGTCAAATTTCTGCAAATTTTATACACAAATCATAAAGAATGACACATGTATGCATACAAATATATAAGAATGACAGTATTCCATCCACAAACAAATATTCTTTTCACAAAGTCACAGTATACAAATAAGAAAAACTAAGAAGAGCATTCCACTGGATAATTACTGCACTGATTAAAAACGTTTCAGCTGGCAACTAGGCCAAGTGGTCTGATGAATTTACCGTGCTGGAGTAATGGACACATCAGTGTAAGAAGAAAGGCGGAAGTGATGCACCCCATCATGCCTAGTGCTTACAATTCAAGGGTCAGTGTTATGATCTGGGATTTCCTTCAATGTATTTTTTCTTCCCTGAAAGCACGAGCATATTCCAAGATGACAATGGCAGGATTCATTAGACTCAAATTGTAAGAGTGGTTCAGGGAGCATGAAACATAATTTTCACACATAAATTGGCCACCACAGACTCTACACCTTGAGAATGTTTTAGATGTGCCCGAGAAAACTTTATGCATTGGAATGAATCACCCACCATTAATACAAGATCTTAGATCTTATTGAAACAATCAAAGCAAAATGTGGTACAAAATATTATTGTGTGTGATTTTTTTTTTAGCCAAGCAGATTTAGATTGGTGTTCCATACATGTATAAGATTTTGTAGATAATTAAGTCTAAGCCTGCCATTCTCATTTTGAGGCTCACCAATGGTTTACATCTTGTGGTAAACCCTCTGTATTTACTTTGTTAGCTTCTCGTGATTGTTGACTGGCATGCCTATATCCTGAAGTTTTATTTATATAACCAGCTGTTGTGCAGGGCTTTTTTTCACTAGTTAAAGATTCTTCACTGCTGCCTGTTGGCCTGACAGAGCAGATGGAATTCCCAATGAGTGTAGCTTACTTGCTGATGAATTTTGTAATTTTATTTTGTTACAAGGCAACACTTTTGTAAGTTCAACTGTGGTTAAACAGCGGTGAAGAGAAAGAAAAAAAAAATAAAAATCTCTGCTCCTTTCTCTAGGACACGAGCCCTTGTGCAAGCATACTGTCTCGGCTAGCTCAATGACCAATGCCCCTACTGCAGCATTACAGACACGAAACAACAGCTCAAGCTCGGTCCAGCTCCTTGTCAGCTCACCTCGACGCTTGTCCAAATGCTGTCTTGTACAATAAAAAAAACGTCATGGAAAAAAACTAACTTTTTTCCTCTCCGGTTTTCTCTTCTTTTTTCGTCTCTGCTCGCCCCTCCTCTCTTTATTCTTTAAAAAAAGAATCCTTTCAACATAAAAGTCCTTGGATACCTCCACATTCCCCCCTGCTAAACCCTGCCATACACAGGACTCTCCAACTAACCAGATCCTAAGCAAAACAAAAACACAAAATTTTCAACATTTGTTTTCAACACATCTTGTTAATATAAACATAACTTCTGATTGGTTGATGACACCAACCCCAAATTATCACGTATATTATAACGTAATCATCCCTATACCTTATAGGCAACCTACCCTGTGTTTCTCCTTTTGAACATCTGAGATCAGGTACCCCACTGGTGTCATCTTCTGGAATATCAGAGTTTCCACATCTTGCTCAAACTCTATTCCTTCAGTCTCAATTACACTACCCTCCCCACATATCCTTTCACCCTCAATCTCCTCGGGTAAGTCTGTTTTCTGTAATTGTGTAGGGTACAGTGTGTAAACAATATCATGTGAATCAACTCCTATGTTAGACAACTCTTTTTCTCGCTTTGCATGTGTAACCTGTCTTGTGGGTGAGGGGAAATTACAGTGTTGCAACTGATCCCTGTGAACCACCTTTATGGGACCCCCTGGTTCAGGACGTACTGTAAACACTGGTAAATCTGGATGATTCTGCTGCACTACCAAATAGGGGACAGACTCCCACTTATCTCGAATTTTGTTCCGTCCTCTAAACTTGTGGTTACGCAGCAATACTCGGTCACCAGGTCTAATGAGCGCTCCGGCAGTGTTGAGATCATAAACTCTCTTCCTTCTCCTGGAAGCTTCTTGGGGCAGTCCTCAGTTGTTCCTGATGAGGCAGACAATCTAGACAATTGGGTGAAGAATCATCAGTTAGACCCCCCCCCCCCCCCCCAAGACATCCATGGGTAGCCTTGCGTCCCGTCCGAACATTAAATAAAATGGGGAGTAGCCTGTTGATGAGTGCACATGGCTATTGTAAGCCATCGCTAGTAAAGGCAGGTAAGTCTTCCAGTCCTTCTTTTTGTTTGCAGGTAACGTCTGCAACATATGCATTGTGCGATTGAACCTTTCGTACTGCGCGATCCCTTGTGGATGGTAAGGACTGGTGCGACTTTTGCTAATTCCATATAGTTTAGAGTTCCTTAATTACACTCAACTCGAAACACCTGCCTTGAGCCCAGTGCAATCATGTGGGACACCCATAGCAGACAAACCAGTACCATACAAAGGCTCTGGCGGTGGTAAGGGCTGTCTGATTCTTAGTCAAAACTGCCACAGTAAATCTTGTAAACATGTCCGTGAGCACCAAAACATTCTCATAACCTCATGCCAATTTTTCAAGCATGGTGTAATCCATGGCATGAACTTATAGGGGTGTGGTTATATTGGTGCAAGGTACAAGGTACACTGGCCAAGGTACACCATCGATATTGAGTTACCCATGTCTGCACGTCATTTGCTATTGAATGCCAGTAATAACTCTGCCACATCTGCTCCAAAGTACTCCTAGTTCCAAAATGTCCTCCATGCTTGTGCACTCTCTCATACACTTTTCACCTGCAAAGACTCTGGCAGCACTAATTGCCAAATTTCCTCTCCATCCCTCGGATCCATAATCACTCGGAACAGCACTTGATGTCTTAGTTTCAGACACACAAGCTGTCTAGCCAACTTCTTTTGTTGAGTTCCCATACCTCGGAAACTATGTGCCACAAACCTCCTATTTTCCAGTACAGTATCATACACAGCTGCTATACAAGGATCCTTCCTCTGTTGCTCACTAATAGATGACCAGCTATAACCATCAACGCCCTTTCTTATGAGTGCTTGCTTGGCAACTCGAACCGTGGCCTCATCACCCTCCTCTCCCTTACTTGTCCACAGGCATGCCGGTACCTCGTCTGAGGTCAACCAAATGAAGTCTTTCTCTGTATCCTCTTGCTCTTGTTCTATACCCCAAGGAATCCTAGAAACAACATCAGCACAGGCTTGTAGCAAACCTCAAAGTTGAACTCTGATAACTGAGAAACCCAACATTGTTCCACTGCTCCAAGATTGGCCATGTCCAGGTATCGGAGGGGGTTGTGGTCAGTAATTACCTGAAATTTTGCAAACATCAGGTACTCCTTAAATTTCTCAGTTATTGCCCACTTAAGAGCTAGTAACTCCAACTTGAAGGCACTATAATACCTGTCATTTCTTTCGGATCCCTTCAGGCCGCAGCTTGCGTAAGCAATGACGCACTCTACGCTCCCCTGCTTTTTGCCGAGTATGGCTCCAAGTCCATTGTGGCTCCCGTCCGTCGTAAGTAAGAAAGGACACTGGAAATCAGGGAAGACAGAATCAGAGGTGACATGAGGCAACTCTTTAGTTTGTTGAATGCAGTCGGACACGCTTCACTCCAGATGAACGGTTTTGCTGACTTGCCCTTATTACCTTTACCCACTAGAGCATGCAAAAGCCTTGCCAGCTGTGCAAACTCTGGAACAAACCGGCGATAGTAACTAATAAATCCTAACAGCTGTCTCACCTCCCTCACATTCGATGGTGAAGGCCACGCCTCCAAGCACAGAACCATGTCCCTGTCCACCTGAAATCCCTTTGACGAAATTATGTGTCCCAAAAACTAAACCTCTGGCCTCAGGAGAAAACATTTACTCGGTTTCAGCTTCAGTCCATGCTGATGCAGCCTGGAAAAAACAAGCTACAACTTCTCACTCTTGAAATCCACCGAGAACACAATAATATCATCGAGATAGATTAAGAGATTGTCAAAGGCAAGATCACCTAATTTTGCACCCATCAATCGCTGAAAGGTGGCCGGAGCGTTGCATAAACCAAACGGCATCTGTGTCCACTCAAACAACCTGAATGACGTTGTAACAGCAGTCTTATCCCGATCGGACTCGTTTACTGCCACTTGAAAGTAGCCTGATGTGAGATCCAAGGTGGAAAACAACTGTGCATTCTCCAAAGCATCTAAGGATTCTTCCACAAGGGGCAGGGGATAAGCGTCCTTGAAGGTGACCTGATTGAGTCTCCTGTAGTCACAACAGAAATGAACACCTCCCTCCTTCTTTATTACAATGACTGCAGGTGAGGCCCACGGGCTGCGACTCTCCTTCAGTATACCTTAACTGACCAGATCCTGTACATGTCTCTTAAATTCTTGGAAAACATGAGGTGGGACTCATCTGTGACATTGCTTTATTGGTTGTGCATCTCCTGTAGGTATACTATGCGTCACCATCGTTGTATATCCATCACGGTAACATGTGGGCAGGGACCTTAACTCTTTGCACTGCATATC
Source organism: Hemibagrus guttatus (assembly GCA_033459395.1). Classification (NCBI taxonomy): domain Eukaryota; kingdom Metazoa; phylum Chordata; class Actinopteri; order Siluriformes; family Bagridae; genus Hemibagrus; species Hemibagrus guttatus. The sequence goes on along the minus strand of JAUCMX010000009.1, from coordinate 12,867,677 downwards.
TGAGAGTCCGTCCTGGTTTACCCTGCACTGGAATTGGCAGTTGTTGCACGCAGTTTGTAGCATGTAGCTCATCAACATCTTCCTCAAATTCCACAACTTGTTTTCGGACAATCTTCCCCAGCTTGGACACGACTACAATCCTGGATCTTGGCATCAACTTGACGATTTTTTGACAGAGGTTTAATACTCGTACCGGAACTTTACCCTTTTTTTGCACTTGCAAGCACAATGGCTATGAACAATCCTTTCAGAACGGTAACTGAATCCGTGCATTCCACAAGTATCTGACGCCTTCGTTGGTGCGGTATAGTACAGTGGCCTTCCACAATCTTCTCACTTAAGGGTGGGATTATGACAACTTGTTTCCCAGACACTTTAACAAAACCTATCTTTCCCCCGGGACCCAAAAGTTCCTCATCCGTACTCATTCTTGCAATCACTCTCCTTACACTAGCATCTGAGTGTTGGCTTACTTTACTCTTCTAATTCAACTCCGTTCCTAACAGTACCAGATTCTTCAATTCCCTAAGAACATTCATCCCCACGATTCCATCCAATCCTCTCATTTCCTCTGCATCAGGGTTGGACTCTGTGAGCACAAAAACACACTTGCCTGGCAGCTGACTTCCCATGTACTCTGTAAACGTGTCTGCCTGTAAACAACCAAGGACTGGAATGCCTAACCCGTTCGCAGCAGTGAGACGCAACCAATTAGCAGATGACAACTGTATCTTTTGCTCTCCGAAATGTTGTTTAAAGTGAGATTATGAGATGGTCGTGACCTCTGAACCCGTGTCCAGTAGCCATTGGGTGGGTACCCCTGCTATTTTTACATTCACTGTCAAACAGTCTCCAAAAGCACTTTCCCTTGACAGTTCTGGCAATACCTCTGCCTTCCAGCCAGCAATATGGCTTCGGATGACTGAATGCCCACTGGTGCTCATCGAATCATCTGACGAAACTCTTCTTAATGCCTCGGTTACCTCTGACATTTGTGAGCTCAGTGCTCCGGTTACTGAGCTCTTTATGCTGCCCACAATGTCGACTAGTGTGACCCGGTTCACCACAGGTGTAACAGATATACTTCCCTTCACTGTTTTTCAGTGGCTGTCTTCTCGCCACACCGGACTGAAGGTCAAATCTCCCTTGATCATGGACTATCCTGTACAGTTCTTCCTGACACACTGCTATCTTCTCTATTGCCTCATGCAATTTGTCTAATATAAGTGGAGATTGTTGTCACCAGACGCAACTGTACTGTGGACAGCAGCTCGTGCATGCACAGTGTTCTTTAAGCTAATTTCAGGCCGTGCTTCCTCAGACCAGGTGATGGCGTCTTGCATCAGCTGCGCAAAAGTCAAACTCTGCTCTTCTTTGATCTTTCGTTTCATATCTCTTCTTAGGAAATCATCCCTTAGTCCAAGGACTAACTGCTCTTTTAAAACACTCATCTGGAACATGTCCTGGCTCTCTGCGCTTTACTATGTAAAGTTTCTCCCATAAGTCATACGCATAGGCATGTATGGACTCACCAGGTGCTTGTTTCTGGTCATAAAAGTCCTTCAACTTTGAGCCAATAGGTACTTTGTCCCCACAGGTCTCCTGGAGCAATTTGAAGATGGACTCCACACTGTCATCTCCTTCCTCCGACATAAACTTCACCATAACCCTAGCTTCACCCTTTAGATGCTGCTTTATCAGCTCCACTTGATCTTCCTCTGGCACCTTCATTACACGAAATGCTGATTTTATAGAAACAATCCACTCTTCCACGATTTCTTCTCCAGGTTTAGTGGCACCAGTGAAATCGGTGAGTTTATGATCTCTTGGAATATAGATTGTCGCCGGGGGTGCACGAGTAGATGCTTGCTGTTCCATTACCGCCTTAGCCAGTGACAGGGCTTCTCTCTGTTCTGTCCTCGCCTGATCCAATGCCCCGGCCTGCTCTGCTAACCTCCTCTGCATTTCAGCAAACTCTTTCCTCAGTTCTTCCAATATTGCCATTTTCTTCTTGCTCACACAACTGGGACAAAGTTCTATAAACAAAATGTCAGGCTAAATACGATCCTGTTCGTGATGCCAAATTAATGTAGCGTGGAATTTCACTACAATGTAAGGGATGTTCTATGTTGCACTATCCTGGCTGACTAGGGAAATGACAGGATCTAGGTCCCCACTCCTAGTGCGTTTAATTCCTATACTTAGTGGTTAAGTATGTTTTTCTCTATCTTGACTGTGTTTTGAGTAGGTGTTATGACTAGTGAGGAGAAGGCTCCAAGACACAAAATGCACACGGTAGCTTCTTAGAGTGTGATGGAATTAATTATCCCTTTTCCGACTTCCAGCCTACAAGACAGGAGGAATGCCCCTACACCAAGATGGCAGTAGTTTACATCTTTTCTAAATGTTTAATAAAGAAAAAAATGGAATAACGAAAGCAAGTCATGAAATAAACTCATTTAACTTCTCTTATGGGTTCACCATAAACAAAATGTACAAGCAAAAACGAATTCAGTTTCAACTTTTGTTCAGTCTTCGTTTTTGCTACAATAGGACTTAAACAAACAGAATTAGCAAACAACAATTCTGAAAGAACATTTGAATAATGCTCAGTTCACACTAAAGTACATTTTAAACATTACATTCTCCATCAGATATTTCCCCACATCAGTTCACATACCTGCGTGTGATTCACAACGTCAGAACTTAAATTTTACCTCAAAGTAGGACTGAGCTGGTATTGCAGTGTCCAGATATGGCAGGGTAATTAAATCAAGCAAATGGTATCACGTTCCAAAACAGAGAGTCTCTTTAGTTTTTTTAAACCACAGAAAGAAGAATGTTCAGGGGGATGATATGGGAAAAAGAAAGAAAAAGAATCTCCCCGAACATTTCCATGAAATCAGTCCAATAAAAAAAAAACCCTATAATGTGGATCCATTCACTTGTGCGAGCTCAATTATTATTTCACAAGTCCAGATGCAAGTGTCCGAAAAAATTCAGTCTTTCAAAAAAAAAAAAAGTGCTGTAAAGCGTCCACAAGGAAATAAACTCTGAACTATAGAAGGAAAATATAGTCAAAAGCAGAGTATCAAAGAGTTCAACATGCCAGTTGAGTCAACACTGATACTAGTACTTTTGTATCGAAGATGACAAGGGTTTTGCCCCAACAGCAGTAGCTGAATCACTCGACCCACTAGGTTTTACTGAAAAAAACAAATAACGTTCGTTTACTCCTTCTGAATTTCAACTGTGGTTAAACAGCGGTGAAGAGAAAAAATATAAAATCTCTGCTCCTTTCTCTAGGACATGAGCCCTCATGCAAGCACACCGTCTCAGCTAGCTCAATGACCAATGCCCCTACTGCAGCATTACAGACACGTAACAACAGCTCAAGCTCAGTCCATCTCCTTGTCAGCTCACCTCGACGCTTGTCCAAATGCTGTCTTGTACAATAAAAAAACTGTCACAGAAAAAAACTAACTTTTTTCCTCTCCGGTTTTCTCTTCTTTTTTGTCTCTCCGCTCGTGCTTGTCTCCATCACTTCCTTCTTTTTTTTGCAAAAAAAAATCCTTTCAACATAAAAGTCTTTGGATACCACACATGTTCTATAAAGTCTGCTACTTGGTGGGCAAATTGTTGTGATGTGACTGTAGTAGCATGGGAAGGACTATGGATCAATTTTTTGTTAACAACATTGGTTTTGAGGTCAGAATTGGTGATGGAGACCCCAAATCTGAAAACAGAGTTATACTGCACTACTATGCTAGCTTTTGTTTCCATTGTCCACCCCAAAACATTACTGCCCATCACTGAACAAATGGTAATCGAATTTGGGGAGTACCTGTTGAGTAGTTTTCCCCAGATGTAGTGCTTCAATGCCAGCCTAAAGTGTTCAGTTTCTGTCTCTTTAGACCAGAAAACTTTTTGATGTCCCCAGAATCCTTTAAGTGCCTGCCATTTATTCAGGAGTGGTTTTCATTTAGCTACAACAGAAAGGACTGATTAATGGAGTATTTTTGAAATGTGTCATTCTGGCAGATTCTCCCATCTTCTTGGAGGATTTCTGAAGCTCTGTTTGAGTGGCCTATTGGTTCTCCTGACAAGGATCATTCTAGCCCAGTTACTGATTTTGGCTAGTTCTAGGAAGAGCCCTCGTGGGCTTCATTTCATTTCATTATGGAGACTAAAACTTTTGCAATGTTTTTATTCCTTTTCCCAAAATAATATTTGAGGCAAGTAAAGAATTCTGTTGACTTCAGTACAATTCTTTTTTATTAGTTTAATAGTGTGTTGGCCAGTGTCACAAAGCAACCTTAAAATTGTGAATATGGATTTTGATCCATAATAAAGAAGGATCTTCATTCAAGGATACAGAGATCCTAGAAGAAAAATAATTAGAGAGAAAAAACTAGCACCCTGGTATAATGATCACACATGCACCTTAAAACAGACCACTAAGGAATTAGAACCTAGATTCAAACTAAATTGGTAGTATTTCAAGTAGCATGAAAGGAAAGCCTCCACCCTAATTAAAGATTTAAACAATTTAAATTTAGATTTAAATAGTAAGAAATTATCCCAAATTTTTATTTAAATACTGTAGTAAAATTTACTAGGAATAAAACCACACACCATCAATATGGATCACATCATCATGAGACACATGACACCATCAACTTAATGAATTATTTCAATGACAAAACTGAGAATGTTAGATGAAAAATTCTGACTGTTAATTTACAATCAGACAATTTGATAGCTGATCCTATAGATAACAATATTACTATATCAGATCAGTATTTACAATGTTTCACTCCCCTTCGAGATACTGATTAAATTTTACTAATTTCCTAAGCTACATTTTTTTTTACACAGATAATACCAATAGCAAGCAAACCTCTTCTAAAGATAATCAAATTTTCCAATTAGTGTTTGGGCCACAGACACAGTCTCAGTGTTTACGTCTAGGCTGAAAAAACATTTGTTTAGTCTTATATGAATTTTTGTTTCTAAGTTAAAGGCTAGATCTTGAATCTTCATGGGCATAGAGTGTTTTGGTAACTGGGATGTTTGGATGCTGTCGGGTGCTGTTGAATTACCCATTTCTTAGGCAATTCAGTCAACTGCAAATCATGGTCAGCACTAGGGTTGTTTAAACCAGGTAATACTTCTATAAGCTGGTTAATATCAAGACAACAGACACATAGTTGTAAACCAGCAGGCTTGAGGATGTTACAGTATGTGATGTAAAAAAAAAAAAAGGCCTTTAGACAATATGCAAGCTGAAAAATGATATGCAGAAAGTGTGGAAAACTGCTTGGTGGGGATATAACAGTATTGTTAGTCTTGCCATACAGCTACTAGTCACTTATAAAAACAATCTTTTTATTCCATACCTCTTTCTACCTGGCAGGTATTCATCAACTCCAAGCTTGACTTCTCTTTGCCCTGTCTGAAGATTCAACCTGACATGAGAACCTGCTGTAACAGTTTGACCTGTAACAATGCGAATACACATACAATAATTTGTTACTATGACAAATAGAAACTCTAAACAATAGGTGTACCTTTGTCTCTCTAGTCTTAAGGTAAAATTCACTTACACATCACTGTATGTGGTTTGCAGAGCCTTCCACCTGCATATTATTGAACCAACTGTACTCACAGGGATGTTTAAGGCTTTTGTTCTGTATCTTCCATTTCATGTTGTCCCTTAGAACATCAGGAAGCTACTTCACTTGCACCATGACTGCTGCTTGCATGAATCTTTATTTTTTTTAAATCATTACCATCCAGTTTGTCTTTAATAATAACACCAGATGCAGTTTTGCAGCAGTGTGTGTGTGTGCCCTGCGAAGGGTTGGCACTCCTTCCAGGGTGTATCCTGCCATGATGCCCGATGACGCCTGAGATAGGCACAGGCTCCCCGTGACCCAAGGATAGATCGGATAAGCGGTACAGACAATGGAATGGGAGTTTTGCAGCATTCCTTTTTTTTTTTTCCCCCTCAAACATTTGTACTTATTTTAGCAATCGGTGCATAGTTGGCTGCAGCTAATGTGTGATTGTCACTGGAGTGTGATTAAAGAAAGGTTGTGTGCTTTGTTTGTCATCTCAGTGTCTGCCATAAACCAGAGTGTACATGTGTTGAATTTTTTTATTGCTCTTTTAATACCATGTCAGTAAGTAAGAGTTAATTAATAAAATAAAATTAATAAAAAAAAAATAAAATTAATTAAAATTAATAAAAAAAAAAAATTTTAATTAAAAAAAAAAAAGTAAAATATAGGATTTTGTGAACAGAAGTGTGGTCTAGTGTTGTTAAAAACAGGATAGTCCAGTAGAACATGCTACTGCCATTCTTATCTTACAGAAGACACATGGTGGTGGTTCTTCGCCATGCATTAAAAATGTATGTGAAATGTACGTCTTGCAACATCTTACGTATACAGTCTGATCATTTCTAGATTCAATGATATGATGCTGGGATTTGTGGGCTTCCTTAGCAGCAGTGACTGCTTGTTCGTTAGTAGCCCAATATTCCCTGGTATCCATCAGAAAAGCATGTTCAAATTTTGTCTCAATAAAGAACACACTTTAGCTAGAATACTGACAATTATGGGGTGTTCAGTCTTTAAAGAGCTTGGAGGGTGGATTTTGAGTCAGTACAAAAAAGGACCATTTTTTGCACTCTAGATCTGCTCTAGATCTTATAGCAAAGAACAGACCTCACCTGCAAAAACGTTGGCAATTTTGGCACAAGGCAACAATTGCCCATCCTAAATCCGTCTGTGTACATGGGTTTTTCAAGTGATGAACAGCATCTTATACCCAAGAATTGCTGTTTATGCACATTTGGGTGGTTCATCATCTTCTTTTGTTGAGTGAAATCCATAGAAATATTTGGCTTCTTTATATTCCAGGGTGGTATATGGCATGTATGTGTCTGTGCTAGTATGGGGTTTATATGTGGTTCCCAAAGGAACCATTGTACTTGGATGTGGCTTCATGCAATTGCAGGGTACTGAGGGTGGAAAAGTAAAGAATAAGCTGGTTTAGCTGATCTGCCTTTAGCTTAACTTCATAGTGCAGGGCCAGTTTCAACTATTAGGAGGTGATGGGTCAGTATACAGATTCTAAAATGGAGAAGACCTGAAAGCTCAAAGGGAGATCCCTAAAGTATAGGATTTTTGTAGGATTTCCTACTGGCACTATGAACATTCATATGCATTCACACTATGAACATACACATATGCATTCAGTAAAGATGCAAAAGAGAAGTACAATATGCAACCCCCATTTTATTTTAGATAATACTTTTATGTTGTCCATTGCTCAAAGATATCTATTCATAATGATTTCAAATATGGAATGAAAAAACCTTACATAAAGTACTTCTGGGTCCAGAAGCAAAGAAGGCAAACTTCAATTCAAATCCAATTCATCACTTATTTTTTTGTTTATGCATATTTATAACTACTTCTCAATTACATTCATGAACCATCAACAAACACTATATTGGGTTTAATTAAGTTTCTAATACGGTATATTTTTGTGCTTTTCTTGCCCTGGTTTAGGTATGGGTATGATTATTGCCTCTTTCCTGTGGAATGGCACATCTCCTGGCTTCCAGATGTTGTTAATGTTTCTCAGAAGGATTGATAACACACTTTTGGGTATGGATTTTGGATTAAGAAATTTAAAAATCGATCATTCATATTCTAATTTTAAATATTCTTTCATCATTAAAAGTGCTATAAAAATAAACGTGAAATGAAGTAAATTTAATTAACAGTCCCTCTATTTCAAAAGGCTTGTTATATGGTTTCATGTTATCTGATAAAAAAAAGATGGATCGGTTCTGTTGTTTCTGCACTGTTTTGAAGTCAGAGCTGCAGTTCTCTGATGTTCTCAAATGACTCTTCTGTTAGCAATTGCTTCTTTTGTTGTTAATGAAGAGCCATGATTCTCGATTCTTTGGGATCTTCCATCCTTGCCATTCATGTTTTAAACCAAAGTACCAAATTTTCTTTGTTGGTATTTCAGACATATCTTTTCCATCTCCATCTCTTTGTTTCATTAATTTTGCATGCTTGTACTCTGTAGATAAGAGTGCTCAGTGTGCTAAGATTTTCTATTGCAGAATCTTTGTTAAAAGTCCTTTTCCCAGTATTTGCATTATTACAAGATGTGTTTTCTGTCATTTACAGCATTTGGCCCTTATCCAGAGTGACTTACGTTTTTAATTATTTAGCCAAGACAAATCTGTCTGACAATCAATCTTGATGGGTTTTACTACAGAGACAAAGAATTTCCTTACTTTAAAAAGTGTTGATTTAACAACTATTTTACACACTTCTGTAACCCTCTCAGTAATGTTCACTCTTTAGATTTCATTTTCTTTGATCCAGATTGGTCAGTCTTTTGATGAAGCTAAAGAATCTGCTGAGCAATTGCTGTATTTTGGTTGTATAGGCAATTAAACCATCTCTGAGTTTAAGACTTACAAGTACAGTCAAGTATCCTCTCTGAATCCACTCATGTCATTAAGGTTAACATCATGAAGCACAAACAAAGCATGGCTGGAGAATCATTTCATTCTCATTGTCCTAGAAGCAAGGCTCAGCTATGAAAGGTTTAGTAAGGTGATACCACAAGAAAACTCACTGTGTTTTTTTTTCCTTTTATGCTCAGACTCTGAAACCACAGAAGACTGATTGTCCTGAAGCTTGAAATCTGTGCTTGGGAATATCCACTGGTACCAGTATTGTGTGTCTAAGGCATATGCAACCTCCCACCCCCAAAAAACAGGATTTGTAAAGAAATACTTGGTGGTAAACATTTGTTTTTACCCATATGTAGACATAGAAAATTGCATAAATCCCTGTTCTAATCACACTCTAATCAAACATTATATTTCATAATGACTACCTACAGACTTTCTATGTATTGATATTTATTTCTCCAGTTAATTATTTACAGCCTATGGGTTGCTTAATCCACTCTATTTCATAGTCTAAATAATCCTCAGACCCTTTAAGTCCTGGCTGGCTTTTTTTTTTTTTTCATACTGCATCCTGGGGCTATCAATTCCCCTAGTAAGCAACGCACATGCAGCCAACCATCCAAATCTACCCGACCATCCACAGGCCCATTGTAGGTGCTTTCAGCGGTGTTCAGTATGAACATTTTGTTCAGTCTGTTGCTAAGACCATAACACCAAACAGTATTAAGAATCAAGCATATGTAAACTTTTAAATAGGTTCATTTGTGTAAATTCAATTGTTAATTTGTCTAAAGGACTATATGCACCTTATTTGAAACAGCTCTTTCCAGGTCATACTGAATAAAGAATTAAAATTATAATATTTTTTATGATCTCTCTAAAATGATTACAATTTTCCAGATTCTGCAAGGTATAACTGTGACCTCAATTGTATAGAAACCAAAAAATTCAAGTGAAGAATAAATATTAACCAACCAAAAAATGAAAACAAATTAAAAAAAAAAAATTAACCTGGTTACATAAAGACTTTCATAATAAATCACATAAATACAACAAAAAAACAAAACAAGACAAGTAAAATAAAATAAAACATGACAAGACAAGACAAGAGAAACCAAAACTGACCTGGTTTGAGAGTCTGCCACTTGGGGCTCGGATCAAATACATCCAAATCCTTAGGATCCTGAGCATCCTCTGCCTTATTAAAATCATTCCCGTCCTCTACAATTGTAAGGGCTACAGGAAACTGTACAATGCATAGGATAAATATGTAATTGTATGTACACATTATAGACAATACATAAGGAACAACATGACAGTTGCATGAAAAAAATGCATGTCCTGGGTTACCATCCCCAACAATTACAATGTTTTATTAATAAATGACACTTTGCATTTTAACACTTAATAGTTGGAGATCATGTTGTTGAACCGACAAGTTAGCTCCTTTTTGAATGATATTATTATAGCCATGATACAGCACAAACAGCCCTTCCCTCAACATTTATTATTCTTGCTCACTGATTCTCTTTGCGTGATTAAATATCTCTCCCTGTTCACTCTCTCTCTCTCAAAAAAAAAAAAAAAAACTCCAAAAAACAAAACACTGACATTTTGCCAGGAAAACAGATAATGTAAATTCTCTGTACTTGGAAAGGACAGTGAAAAGACTGTGACTGTTACAGTGCACTTGCTACATGAACACTTCTTTTTATTTTTTTATTTTAAACAAATGTCTTGTAACAAACATCACCATAACAGGTATCATTTTATAACATTTATTTTGTTAGACATTTTAAAACTATTGTTATTATGAGGAGTGTCCTTGTGTGCAAGCTGTTACTACAGAAAAAATATCATTAAATGTGCACATTAGTGCTAACCTGTTGTTCATGAACAACAGTCATAACTACTGTCTAATCTGTGTTATACAAAAATAATTGCCACCTTTGTGTTTCTTGAACATCCCATTCCAAAGTATAGAGTCCTCAAGCAAGGGGTGCTGCTGTAAAAGTCTCCACATTTCTGGGAAGGCTTTTCACTAGATTTTAGGTTTTGTGCCCATTCTGCCTCAAGAACATTAGGGAGTATATATGATTATATATGATTGAAATTACAATAAAAAGCTTCTTGACTCGAAAAGTCCCACCAGCTCCAGGAAAAAATATAGACAGGAGAAGGAAAAACATTAAGGGGAGCCAAAGGCTGTCGTCTTTGATGACACTAAAGACATGGAATTAAGAAGTTTGCTAACACATCTTACAGATGCCAGAGCATCTATACTTGTTCTCTCCAGATGAAGGCTCTCTACTTCAAGCAGTAAACTGAGGGTACTGGTCTTCCTGTATTATAATCTAAAGGCCCCGATGTCATTACTTTAACCTCAAGTAATGAAATTAATGCCACAGTTTAAAAATCTATTACAAAAATAAATTTACAAAATAAGAAATTTAATATAGGAAAAAATTTTTGAGGAAATAAAGGACCAAGAACTTAAAAAAAGTGATCAATCTTTAAGTTAATCAAATTGTACAGAATAATGAACTGATGCAACATTGTATAAAAGAGTGGAACAAATTTTCTCCAAAAAACTTTTTTCTTCATATAACAGAATTATAAGACGTATTTATTTTTAGCCCACCAGAATGTTGGTTTGCTTCTTGGTGAAATGACAATGTATTGAAATCTATTGAAATTCTTGCTCCTGTTGCCTGTGGTTATTTGTTTGATACGTTAGTTGGTGAGGACTAAATCGTTATTATTTTGGTTCTGACAAATAAAAACAGAGAACTTAAACAAGATGTACTTTCTTTTTCTTATGTCAACATACTGTTTAAATCTGACTAAAAGTACTGTGAGTAAAAGTAGAAAGTGCTGCGTTATTCAGAAATAATTCTTAGGTGATGTGTCATGGCCAATGAAAGGACTGGACACTGTACAGTACTTCCCCTGTCATACAATGCACAAATATATGATGTGATACTTACCTTTTCAGTGTGGCAACAGATAAGCGCACTTAAATGCACGATGAATCCTATGACTATCCTGAAATCAGCTTTCATTGTAACTATAGTAGTAACGTTAAATTAAAATTGTTTTGCTGATGACTGTAGGACTAACAAAAACGTAAACATGAACGTAAAAACTGCAAGAGGTGACAAGACAAATCCAAACGCGCCACGTGGCAAACGTTAGCCCAATCATATTATCGGACGTGCACTTTTTTTAAATACGCCATCACGTTTTTCCGGGTAAAAAAAAATTAATGTTTGAGATATTTAAGTAAAACACACGGTTTCAATAGCGTATATACCTAGGTATAGAAAGAACACTGGTTATTTTTGGGTAATCTCTTTTGTGCAGGCTGTTACTACAACCCACGCACGCCACAACAGTTTCTACTTTTCTTCATCCTTTTTCTTCGTCCTCTTTTATGACAATTTATTGTGCTTTACTGCCACCTACTGAACTAATATGCTTATGAGAGAATGTTTATAGTGGAAAAATCTCCTATCTGGCAAGTTTCACGGTCTATGTTTGAGGCTTACGGTTTTATTCAAGTTTTTTAATCTTTTTTTATTCTCAAAACATGCAAAAGTGCATTTCATAAAATACTTCTGATTAGAGTGTCACACACACAGTAGGCTCAGCATCTGATGTCGCTGTAAATGATGTGCCTCTGGACGTCGTTCAAGGAGGTATTCGGAGCATGTGACGAAAGAGTGTAGGAGTCGCTGTCATGAACCACACCAGATTTAGGCCCTGTCCACACGAACGCGGGTATTTTCAAAAGCGCAGATTTTTTTATGAGGTTTGGCGGTTCATCCACACGCAAATGCAGCATCAGGTCACTGAAACCGAACATTTTTGAAAACTCCGGCCAGGGTGAAGATTTTCAAAAACCCCGGTTGGCGTTATCGTGTAGACAGTGAAACCGGAGATTTTGGCTAGTGACGTCGGCGTACGCGCCGTCGTCTCCTTTGTTTGAAGTCAGATTGTGCGCCGCTATCTCCTTCTATCTCCTAATTTTATTAAATGCTATTATTATAATACAAACAATTTGACATTGACACATTCAGTATTTGAACATTCATTCATTGTCTACCTCTTATCCGATCTATTCTCGGGTCACGGGGAGCCTGTGCCTATCTCAGGCGTCATTGGGCATCAAGGCAGGATACACCCTGGACGGAGTGCCAACCCATTGCAGGGCACACACACAATCTCATTCACTCACGCAATCACACACTACGGACAATTTAGAGATGCCAATCAACCTACCATGCATGTCTTTGGACCGGGGGAGGAAACCCCCGAGGCACGGGGAGAACATGCAAACTCCACACACACGGTGGAGGTGGGAATCGAACCCCCAACCCTGAAGGTGTGAGGCAAACGTGCTAACCACTAAGCCACGGACGGGGAAAACAAGTTATAGGAAAACAAGTTATATAAAAACAAAACAAACATAAAAGGGGGGTGCTAGAGTGTCCATTTAATCTTTCTTAACAATGTTGAATTCACGGCATATATTAAGAAGTTTTATTGCATTTTTTATGTATATGTGAACGCTATCTCCTTTGTTTACATGAAACAAGTGTGTGTTAGCCTAGCAGAACCGGTAATAACATTTTTCTCAGGCTTCTGATTAGCCAACATGCCTTTAAGGTTGAGATTATATCGCCACCCGTTGGTGTGGCATGCTCTTGACAGCGCTTCAGACCGTGTTTTTGCGTTTTCATGTGGACGGAGATTTTTTGAAACCGTGCTTGTGTGGACGAGATTTTTTTTATAAACGAAGGAGGAAAAACTCGTGTACGTGTGGAATAGGCCTTTTTTTGAGATATTCGAGTGCGTGTTTGTGTCGTTAGACAACAAGGATATATATATATATATATATATATATATATATATATATATATATATATATATATATATATATATATATATATATATATTAGTCTTTTGTGAAGTGCTGAGAAGTGAAAGAACAAGTGTGAATGCTTATAAACCATGTGAATTCTTAGTGAAAGTATTTGTGAAGTGTTATAACTCGTCTGCATTCAGCATTATGAACTATTTTATGTAGAACCAAAATCAAATACTGTTTAAAAAAGGCAAATTAATTGTACGTCACCTACTGCTGTATACAGGGGTTGGGAAAAAAATTATGTGAATACCAATGAAATGTGTAATTTATCTTACTTTAATTATTAATAAGATCCTGGACCACAATTTGCATCTTGGAATAGATTCATACAACTTCTGAATATATTCTACTGGAATTTTGTACCATTCATCTAGCAGAATATTTTCTAGTTGCTTCAGAGAGGTTGGAGCAGGGAACAAAATGTCCCATATTGGTTCAATGATATTAAAGGTAGGTGATTGAGCTGTCCAGGGCAAATGTTGAAGTTCATACTGGTGCTTCTCAAACCAAGACTGAACTGTTTTGGCTGTGTGTATGGTCACATTATCATTTTTGAAAAATTGTTTGGAAACAATATTTGGACCATAGGATGCACCTGCTCACTTAGAATTTCCAAATACTTGCTGGCAGTAACACTACCATGTAGGATAATGATGGGGCTTGCAGGCTAGATATGGTTGCCCATTTTTTAACTCCACTCCGGGTTTTACTTTTATCGCTCGTTCGCAAGCAGCCTCACAGTTTCTCACAGTCACTCGACGCACTCCGATCCGCTATTTGTCATTCGATTCGGTCAACGGAGTTCGCACAGTCGACAGATATAAAATACGAAAATAGTATTGTTTTAAAAGTATTATTTTGATACACTGTTTATAGTTCTATCGGTAATGTATTGTTTTTGTTCTTGGTCTTTTGGTAGTGCAGTTAGTAACAGTGTTACGAAATATTCGCGTCTTTAGAAGGTCCCTTGTCTAATCAAATTATTATTGGACGCGATCTGATTTAATATGAACATAAACAACACCAAAGTTTGCCATTTATTGTACACTTTGCAGACGAATGACAATGCCTTCTCAAAAAAGAAGGCAGAGACAGAGAAAGAGAGAAGAGAAGCTGCCAAAGGTAGTGTAACCTTGCATAGCTGATTTCAAACCTCCAGCAAGCCAGCAGGTAAATCGTTTTCCAAAACATTTAGCAAAACATTTGTCACACTTTTTTCACAACTCTTGTGAAGTATGGTTCTCCTAAAAATATATCATTTACAGCTGCAATCTGAGCTTAGAGTTTTCCACTCTTCATACCCATGCTCACAAAAAAGTGCCCATGCAATGTTGGAAACATTCAGAGTTTGATACCCATGTTGTGTTTCCAACACTTTTTAAGCAGCTGAAAATCTTTACAATACCAGTCTCAACAGCCACTGTAGAATGCTCATTCTCAAAGATGAAGCTGGTAAAAGCTAAACTTCGTAATCTGTGTGGACGAGAACGACTCTCTGATCTTCTGCTTCTGGCCATCGAGAAGGACATCCCAATCATAAAAGATGAGGTTATCAAAATCTTACAGGAAATGGTACCAGACAGAAAGGTTTTGCTGTGAAATTAAGAGATACTGAGAGACAAAGAAAAACATGAAATAGTTCATGGTATTATCAGAGATGTGCATTCATGATTATCATTAAAATGTCTACAATAAAGACAGAAGATTATTATTATATAGTGCCTGGTGTCTTGTCTTTTATTTGGGTATTTTGTAACTGCCCTTTTTTGTTTTGGGCTACTGCCCTTTAAAATGTCTGTGCACAGCCCTGCTCCATAGATAAACTCGACCTGCTGTGTTGAATAATGTAAATGGTGATTCATCAGACCATATCATTGTATATTATTTCGTCTTCAGCTGTCCAGGTTTCATGATCATGATGTCATATTTTTCACATTTTTGCATTGGTGTCTGTGATTAATGGTTTAGCAATTGCAACTCTTCCATGGATGTTGGCTTTGTGAAGTCTGCGACTGTTTTTGTGGAAACAGGGTCTTTAAGGTGGCTATTAAGTTCTGCTGTCACTTTTGTTGCAGTTGTTTGGACACAATACTTCCTAGTGTTTGACGATCCCTATCATTAAGTTCTGATTTGCTTTTATTTTATTTGATCCACTATGCTTATTCACTGATGAAGTCCTGCTATGCTTTTTATACAGAATCATAATAGTGGAGACTGTTGCTCTTAGTTACAGATGCGGGCTCCAACAATCTGTCTACTTTGGAAGTCTGACAAGTCACCCATTTCAACAGTGTCTTAAACTAACCACTGCTGAGAACTGTTTTATACTGGCATGCAACCAGATAATACTAGATACAATCAGGACAATTTTTATTGTTTACACTTCCAATATACTTTTTAACAGTGTTACTCTAAAATAAACAATGTAAGCCTGAATTTGATTTAGCCTGTAAAAGAATAGCCACTACAGCTCATCAAACCATTTCCATGTTATGCAACCATACACATATTTCTGCCAAATAATCAGCATTCACACAATACACAGCACAGTAGGTACACATG
Source organism: Hemibagrus guttatus (assembly GCA_033459395.1). Classification (NCBI taxonomy): domain Eukaryota; kingdom Metazoa; phylum Chordata; class Actinopteri; order Siluriformes; family Bagridae; genus Hemibagrus; species Hemibagrus guttatus. The sequence continues at coordinate 12,851,676 of JAUCMX010000009.1, read as the reverse complement.
CTATGTAGTTGGGAGGACTGCATACTGTTTCTTTTGCATGCCAGAGAAACCCCCTCTCTGCCCTCCTCTCTGTTTCACAATGCAAATATGTGTTAACAAAGGAGTATAAACCTGAAAACAGATATGATTTGTTAAGACTTTGGGGAATAGTTTTGTCTTAAGTAAAGAGTGTTTACTGACAGAGTATTTTTGCGAACTGAGATGTTTGGAAACAAACACTGCCACACCAGATTCCACTTCCTACATCAAACACTCTTTTCTACATTCAAAGTGGTTGTATATTGATTACACTCAACCTGTCTCCAATCATACACATACACACACACACACACACACTCTCATGCTGAAAAGACATTCACAGTCACAACCTCCCCACAAAGTACATGCTGTGTTTCTCTGTGTCCTGACCATACAAAGCCTTTTGCTATTTTGCAGGGGTTCTTTTTGTTTTGGCCTTGTTTCTGTCCTCTGTTTTGTGCCTTTGCCTTACCTTACCTTTGATATCATATTTGTTGATTGCCTGACCATTGCCTGTTCACCCATTTGGATTTGATTTGACATTTTGGATTGATTGTTAACTATCATTAAAAGTTGCTAACTTGCATTTATTTGCATCTATCTCAGCATATTTGCGGTGACAATGAAAATAATTCTTCCCTTATTACTATCCTGCTAATCTTAGTGAAATAGTCTTAAATTTTTATAATTATTTATAATTTATAATAATAAATTATAATCTGATCTATTTGACTGACTCAGTATTGAAGCCATTACTGACTTTGCATTAAAATCATTACATTATTGCAAACACGACAATTAACCTACAATTAAAAAGATTATCACACTGATGCAGGGTATCTACACTCATCTACACAGTCATTACAAAGAAAATCCGCTGAAAAGTTTTCTACATTGTAGAGAAGGGACTTTCCCTGTCTTTCTTAGAAAAAACTCACGATGTCCATCAGAGATATGGAAAAAGTTTGATCTATTATTGGTTAAAGTGTGCTCACACTGGTCCCAGCTAAATAATACTTCTTCAGTATAATGCATATATGACCCTTTTTCACAAGATGTGACATTAGTGTAAAGCATTTAATGATTTTGGACTATGTTACAAATACATTATTACGAATGTATTACGAAAATTACAAAACGCGAATGAATAACAGCCTGGGAAAACCCTTCATTTGGTGAGATCTCAACATTTCTTGACATTCTGAAACTGAGCTGAAATATGTTTCTCTTTAGTGCATATCTCAACCACAAGGCATTTTAAAGTTTGGTTGCCTCTAAAAGTGAAAACTGAGAAAATAGTATTTAAAGATTCATAAACTGTTATTGAGTGATAAATAAATAAATAAATAAATAAATATTTCTATTTATAAGCTAAATATAAGATTATTAAACCTCCTTCTAGACTTCTTTTTTAATAAGTCAAGCATGAAATGAAATGTCTTGTGGCGTGACATTTTGGGGGGAAAAAACAGCAAAAAAAACTAATTCATCCTGATGGAACACTTGATATAAGGTGGAAATGCATCCTGGATGGAAACTCTTAAAATGTGACTCATCAGTGTTGTACTACCATGCAATGACACATAATTTTCAACTATCAAAAATTCAACTGACCTCAACTGATTCAATTCGACCTTTGAAAAAAGAACTTCTCAGCTATTCAGAAATTTAGATTCTGATTTACTTATAGTCAGACTGGAGCTCAGGGCAAAAACCTCCCTATGTGTAATCATTCTCCCACCAAAGAAATGATTCAGCATGAATGTAAAACTTGAAATGTCAAATAGATCCCCATTGGAGATGTGGAAATAATAGCATCATTATGATGCAGATGAAATTGTAGCTGAGTGATTCAAGGCAGGAAGATTATAATAAGATAAGTGGTTAACATGAGTATGAATTGCATTGTAAAAGCTTTCCTTATCACTTGGGTAAAACTGCCTTTTTGTGGGTATAGTATGAGAAATAACTGTAGTGCCATAAACAGTAAAAGAAATTTCCATCTCCTATGGAATTTCTATTTGGGAGTTTTAAAAGCTGCATCACTCAGCTGATAAAACACAGGGTGAATAGAACTCAAAGCTATAGAAGGAACAATGAATTCTGTTTCAAGGTTCATCTTTTGGTTGTCACTGATTGCAAATTGTCACTTTGCTCCATTAACAGAGTTTGATGTAGACTTCCAAGAACTTGAAAAAATAGAAAAATCATGCCAGGTAAGTCATGCACTTGCTGTATTCAATGTATTAAAAATATATATTAAGAAACTTTACTAATTTTAAAATCTTAATATTTTATATATTTGTTCTTAATAGCACTGTCCAATTAACTGCCAAGAGCCAAATAGTGCTCTCAGTACTGCCAAGAGCCAAGTAAGTAGTTTCAGTAAATTTACATATGTTAAGATTAAATAATTGTTTTATAAAAACAATTCAGCATTAAGATATTTCAACTATTTTTGTCTGATTTGAAATAATGAGCCGATGCATTGTGAAGGTGTGTCAAACAACTCTTATCTGATAATAGAATGTCTCTCAGTCATGCATTGCAGTAACTTCCTTCCGATCATATCCTTTGTAGAGTTATGCGTTATGTGCATCTAATTCCTATTGGAGAAATACTCTTTAATTTGTAGGATGCAAGGCTTTGGGTCAGTTTTATTTTAGCTCCATTGAGACTGTCTTCTAATAATCTGTGGAGCATGTCAAGATAATCACAGTCAATATTTAAAGTCTGTGTGTTCAAACAACCTGGAGTAATCTAGAGTTTATGGAGAGTTATACTTTTCTGTCATTGTAGGAATCTGAATGCCAATGTTTCATCTTTCCCCATACAAAGGTAAGTGCTCATCTATCTATCTATCTATCTATCTATCTATCTATCTATCTATCTATCTATCTATCTATCTATCTATCTATCTATCTATCTATCTATCTATCTATCTATCGAAATCTCTATGAATTTAATCATTTAAAATATTTATTTGGTTATCTTATTATTATTTCTATTCTAATATGTATCTGCTCATCTTATTATTATTTGTATTGTTATTTGTCTAATATATATTAACAATATATATTGTTCCCATTTTTTAAAGAACTGCACTTATCAGGTTATTGAACATGGACTACGCAAACTAAACCTGGTTTGCAATAGTTCTGACACAAGGACACACAAAACATGTCTATTCCTTGAAAGAGTAAAGGTGATGATAGATTTTTGTTACATTTACTACTAGTTGCAATTAGTTTTAGAACTCTCTTGTATGGTTTTGTATAATTAATTATTTGCTTTTTATATATCTGCTTTTTATGCAGATATATAAAGGGTTACAATGTGGTATAAATAAGCTTGTCTTGCCTAACATATACACATTTACCTACTGAAACTGTGTATCTGGCTGTCTTGAACAATTTTCATTTCTTTTTCTGTCTAGAATCTTGTGAGGACTAACCAAATCCAAATACTGTGTGGGACCCCAGTATCTCCACGTTACATTTTGCAACTCATTAAAACTGTGCATCAAAAATCTAACAGTATGTCTACTAAAATTAATAATTAGAAATCATAAAAATATAATCATTTACTACTTCTTTATTTAATCATATATGAATAGACAAATATTTTGGTTGCCAGCCAATGTTTAACAGTGATACTATTTAAGGAAGTGATTTCCTAGTTCTTGACCATGTGTTTGATTTCCACTCAATTCATATGTACAGGCAAATATTTTGTGTACATTTTGCTCTGTGTTCAGGAGGCTTTGCATGTCATTAATTTATCTTATTTGAAATTGCAGCAGACATTATAATATTATTTAAATAAATACCCATGTTCTGTAGACATCTAATCATTATAATATTTATATTTTATTATCTTGTTGATTGCATTAATTGTTTTAATTTTAATATGTATAGTTTTTCTTGGTGGTTAAAAATAACAATGTAATAGTGTCTGTCTGTAAAGGCCCATTGTTCCTTCAGATTTATCAATTGTGATTTTATACTTTAATTTATTTTTCTTTTGAAAACTGTCAAGAGGTTGTAGAAATATTACATGTAACATTATAGGTTTTCAGTCATGTTAAATTCTGATTGTGTTGTGTTCTGTTGTGTGAGAATATTCTGACTGGATCAGGTAAATTGGGTCATCACGAACTTTCAAACCTGACATTGTGGTGCAGTTTCTTAATCTATAATAAAATTATTCGAATGATTACCATTCTTATTCATGATCCATTAACATAAAAGAATATCAAAAAATCAGGAATACAAGACAAGAACAAAGAATCAACACTTAGAAATGCACAACAGAATCAACAATGAAAAAAGAGCTTAAACACAAAGACTAATCAAGGCAAGAACTGAAAACAGGTGAGAGTAATAATGACATAATAGGGAGACAACCAAAGACAAGACAGGGACAGAGACAAGACATGAACCAAAGCAAAATGGACACTGCTGCAGCATGTGCTGATAGTGGGAATTCTTGACACAATCTGCCACATAGGTACAACTCAAATTGCTGCACAAGTCAGCACCGTGGGTAAAATATTCACAATTTGCTCAGGGTCCCAGTGTAGGCACTGCCCAAAAGGAATGTACTCGCAGGGCCTTTAAACTTCATTAAAGTTTCTTGAGCATGGGATTAGCTGTAGCCTATATGTTTTAAAGGCTTGGGAGTCCTTTAGTGTTTAAGGATTTCAGCTGGTTGGTGTACTCTCCAGGAGAATTAAATGCTCTTGTAAGTATTTCCAGCAAGATGTGCTGAGCTTTCAGTGACATAGAAACTCAAATTTTAATCAGAGAAAATTAATCAGCCTGGAGACACATGGGACTGCTATGGGAAGCACTTGGAGACTATGATGCCAAATTTGAACTGCTGTTGCAGCAAGCAGTTTTGTGCTCAGGTCTCCATTATTAAACATTCCATTTTGAGTCAAGGTTTCCTCTTTATGTCATCTCAAGTTTTTCTGGCCACTGTTTCCTCTGGCTTGCTCATTAGGGATATATAAAAATTTAATTTTAAACATCACTTTTTCTGTAAAGCTGCTTTGAGCCAAAGTCCATTGTTAAAAGCGGTATGCAAATGAAATTTAATTGAATTTATCAGTATTTGTTGTCACATTAAAAACCAATAATAGTTTGGCATACTATTTGTGCACTATTGATCAGAAATATGTTTTTGAATGTATGAATATGAAACAAATTTTACTGGCAATAACACAATGCGACCCAAATTTGTACGTCGCTCTGGATCTGGATCTGCCAAATGCCAGAAATGTAAATGTAAATGACAAAAAATAAATCAAATCAGCAAATCAGTCAACCTGTTTCATTTATGTATTTCACTGACAAGTCAGTAGCACTATTTCTTTGATAGTATTCTATTTACAGGACTGAAAACAAATATTCATTCATCAATTTTTATTAATTTACAATCAGCTACAGTGAGGAATTTTGTATTCTATCAAAAGAGAAGACTCACTAAATAAGCAAAATAATTATTTACTGTAAGGACACATCTAACTATGTGTTGTGAGTAAATCCAATGCTATGTATAAACGGGCCTTCAGCTTCAGTGGAAAGGAGTGTCCAGTTACATACCCAGAAACATGCAAGGGTTTAAATGTGAGGGTGTGAAACTTCCCAGATTTAGGTAGGGAATGACAAAGCTGGATGTAGGCTTGGAACAACTCAAAAGAAGCTCTGTTCTTTATCTTTTACATTCTGTTTTCAGTAGTTTATTTTATGAACATGCACAGGGCTCAGTGCTGGTTCTTTCTTTCTCTCCCTCTGTCTCTCTCATTTTTCCCACTTGTCATAGCCCAGAATATTAAGAATCAGTATCAGTTTTATTGTCCAAGTATGTTTTACACACACAAGGAATCTGGTACTGGATAATTCATTAGTCTATTTCCCCACAGGTGTGCAATCCTTACCACCGAACCTGCTCCAGTTCCACCCTTCATTCAGGTTTGCGATCTTATTTTACTGATCATTATCAGTTTGTAGATGTAAATGCTGACTTCTCACATGAAGGTAAAGTTTAGTGTTTTGCAAGGTTCTATTCTGTGTCCACTGCTTTTTGTAGTATTTGTGAATATGGTATTATCTTCCACTGTTGCTGATGGCACACACTTCCTAAAATGAAATGTGTAAAGGACATTAACTTCCTTCTACTTAATTCTGACAGGATAGAAGTACTTGTACTAGGACTACATGCAGCCAGCTTTCGGCCTAGCAGTAACTCTGGATGGCCATTCTGTTTTATCTTCTGCAACAGTAAAAGACCCTTTTGTGTTTTTTTTTTTTTATTTGATGTTCATGTAGATAATATTCCTAGTACAGATTTCTTTCATTTTAGAAACATTGCTAAGAAAAGAAATATAAATTCACTACACGACAAAGAGGTTTTGTTACCACTTAGTTGGATTATTGTAATACCTTACAGTTTCAGTGTTCCAGTAGTTACAAAAACAAACTCTAGTTAGTCCAGAATGCAGCAGCCAGAGAACTAACTAGAACCAGAAGATATGAACACATCACCCCATATACCAGCCCAAGTTTCACATTGATAGCCTGTAATTGTCATCAGTGAACAGTTGAAAAATTCAAGAGAGGCTTCTAAATTATAACTACAATGAAAACTCTTATGCAATTGCACTTTTTGACATATAGTACAGTTATAGAATAATTTCTTTTATAATCACACTTTCCGGTGTCATCCAGATGACAATGGGGTCCTTTTTGAGTCTGGTTTGGGGTTACCCAAAAAGTGTCCCTTGATTAATTCAAAACTTGAATGCATGAGCAGTATAATTATGCAGTAAATTAGCACATGGATTAGGTAGTGATGACATTCCACTATCTGTACCAGACCTGTTCGCAGCTTAGGGCTAGAGTCAATCCAATGCACAAATATGTTATATGACAAAACTTGATTGCTACAGTTATAAAGTACAGATACAAATCCTGCAACTTTTATTGTAACATAGAAGAATGTTTAAAGGTTTGTTTTTATAAAATTATAAAGTATGGTGGTCTAAACGTTCTTCATTTGAGAAAAAAAAAAACACTTAACGTTAACTGAGCATTTTTGTGCAGTGCTTTATGAAAGATTATTTCCAATTCTATATTTAAAGTGAGTAGATATTATTGTGATATTGTAATATTATTCCAAAACCATATAATGTTTTTTGAAGATAGTCAGAAGTGCCAATTATTTGCCCATTTTTCTGCTATCTGCATACTTCTTTCCACATTTGCAATTTCCACAAGGCACGATCATCATCATAAAGGTGACTTGCTGATTCCTTGTCTAATCGTTGAAAAAATTTTATTGATCATAATATAGAAAATAGTGGGTTGTAAACAATACCTTGTGTTGTACAGTCATCTGTCAGTGTAAATCTCTGAATAACTCTGACCCTCACTTACATGATCCTATTAATCTCCCTTTTCTTCTCATCTTATATAATTTAATTTCAAGTCCACAGCATATTGTAAGCTTTTTCTATGTCAAAAATACTAACTCATATTAATACTTATTTATTCGTTACTGCTTTTCTAATTTCAGATTTAAACATTATTTTAGTGGAATGATCACTCCATGTTTCCTAATTCCCATACATTATTAAAAACATAAATTTATGTTCAATGGTACATAACTGTTTTATCATTTCATAACATATTTTGTGTTTTCCTGAAGATGTAGGTTTTACCCATAGTAATGCCTGCTTCAATGTAAAACCTACATCCAGTATGCACCAGGTAGCACTTTTTGGATCAGGATATCTGGATTCTCTCTTTGTGCCCTTCTATTCATTTTTCTGTAACTAAACAAAAGTGTCTGCTAGCACATCTGCCTTTTCAATGTTCAATGTTTTCTCATTTGTTAAAACTGGTATACTCCTGTATGGTTGTATCTCTGCCATTTTCTGCTGCATATTGCTGGTGTTGTTGTTGTTGTTGTTGGAGGTGGTTCTTCTTTTTCTACAAAGGATGCAAATTGGGGAATTGTCACTTCTTGATCTGTACCGGCAACACAATTTGCACTGTGCATGTGCGGAAACTCAGGTTTTGTTCTGCCCATGCTCGAAATTGCTGCCACTTCCTGTCACCGCCAATGTTTTTACGACAGTTATGTTCCTCAATCAGCAATTGTAGTAGACGAATGAGCGAGTGAGAGAATGACTGAGGGAGGGAGTGAAGGAATGAATGAAGGATGGAAGGAATTAATCAATTTATAAATAAATAAATTGAATGAATAAATAAATATTTTGTGTGTTTCTTAGATGCAGACATTTGTTAAAGTATGCTGAAATAAGTAGAATATCTGTATACATCTGTATTACCTAAATGGAGTCTAGCAAATGTAAAATATTTAATGTATTTTTTTTTTCATTTATTTAATTTTATTTTATCGATTTAATTCGTGCCAATAATTGATTACTCAATTTAATCAATATAATTTAATTTATATATTTTTACCAAAGAAGTGTATTTATATCAAGAGAATCAGTATCAAAGAACTATTTCCGGCACGGATCGGGTAGTGTCAACAACACATTATAACATTATAGTATTAGTAATATTATAACAACAGTATTATAAATACCCGAAACTGCCGTAAATCGTTTCGTCGTACTTCAGACAGGAAGTTTCCGCAAATGCGCAGTACAAATCGTGTTTCCGTTACGGATTGAGTAGTGACAACAACGCCTGTCACAAATGATACCCTCGGTCCACTACTGATGACGTAGTCTCTCCTCATGACGATTTAAAGCTGTGCCTACAGGAAATATTTGTCCTTATATTTGCTTTGAAATTTGCACGCATTCAGCTTAGGTGAGATGACTAATCGGACGGCGTATTTCTATGATCCAGATGTTGGAAACTTTCACTATGGTAAGGTCCCGTTTTTGCGACGGTATTATCAAAACTAGTTAGCTACATGTTGTCCTGAAACTGAATTATTGCCAGACTGAGAAATAGCTTAAAGCTTATGTGCTAATTAGGCTAAAAGACGTTAAAAAGGCGGCATGCAACATTGTTTTTCTACTACGCATTACCTGAATGTTAAATATCTACCCTGTATCAAATTAGTTGCAGTTATATAAAAAAAGTTCTGTAATTACAATTTGTCACGTGATTTGTATGCAACTACCCTGAAATTTAAGCTGAAAGACTCATGCGTTATTTAATTTCAACTACAACTCCAGTATACTTTTGTAGACGGCTGCAAGACCTATCTTGATCAATGTTCAAATATTTAAGGACCTGACCGTAAATTATGTAATGCATTAATAAGTATTTTACACTACATGACCTATGTGTATGATTTCTTCCATATAACTAGGTGCTGGACACCCAATGAAGCCCCATAGGTTGTCCCTAACTCACAGTCTTGTCTTGCATTATGGCCTTTACAAGAAGATGATGGTATAGCAGATATATTTGTACTTTTTTTTTTTTTACGTTATAACAATATCTTGACTGTAACTATTGATATTCTCAATGGAAATATACTGCATACAGAAGGAAAGCAAATGTATGTTTTTTGACAGGTTTTCAAACCTTACAAGGCCTCACAGCATGATATGTGTCGTTTTCACTCAGAAGATTACATAGATTTTTTGCAGAAGGTCAGCCCAAACAACATGCAGGGCTTTACAAAGAGCCTCAACACCTTCAATGTAGGCGATGATTGGTAGGTCTGATAAGATTTGTTTTCGATTATATTTAGTCTTAGATTGCTTGTATTATATAGTGGTAGCATGCTGTCTTAGTTTGCTTGTATGATATAGCCTTATATATGCATATATAACATTTATTGTCTGGCCTGTAGTCCTGTCTTTCCAGGACTGTTTGAGTTTTGCTCCAGATACACTGGTGCCTCATTACAAGGAGCAACTCAATTGAACCATAAGGTTAGATACTTATTGTATCTCACACTTATTTATTTGTAGCATGCTGCCTTTTTCTTTTTTAGTTATGCAGTTTATTCAGTTAGTCATCTAAAATTGAATAACATTTAACTCCATTGTCTCTAGATTTGTGACATTGCAATCAATTGGGCTGGAGGCTTACACCATGCAAAAAAGTTTGAGGTAAGGTTTTCAGGCTGTACCCAAGAATGCCCCTCAATGTGTACTCTAAAACTAGCATCAAATTTTGTCTTTTTGTATGTTCAAGCAGTGTAACTGAAACTAAGCTAATGGTGCATCTTGATTTTCCATTTTTCAACCAAAGCTTTTTTTCCTCCAACCATGCCCATGTTTTCTTGACCTATAAAACCCAGTGTTATTCGTGATTAGTTTAGCAACCAACTTTTCTTCTTCTTCTTCTTCTTAATAATAATAATAATAATATTATAATAATAATAATAATAATAATAATAATAATAATAATAATAATAATTATTATGATGTTTTGTGATGGATTAAAAAATTTGTACTGTTTTCACAATCAATTAGCAACACCTGGACTATTATAAACAATTTTGCCTTTCATGCTTACCTCTTTAATACTGATGTGTTTTACAAGTTCATTTACAAGACATTTCAGTAAGCCTAGTAGAAATAAGTTTCCTAGAACACTTCTTACTAACTACTAGGGGTGTAATGATGCACTTAATTTATGATAGTGGCTTCAAGGTATGATTCAGAATGTTTTGTACAAAACATTTTGTCTGTATTAAACCAAATAAATCACTATGAACAAAGGTTAAATATTGAAAATAAAATGTACTACTGGTTCATCATACCTTAAGTCTTTAGACCAAGGGAAAATGATGGATTAAAACATGAGTGCTGTCGCAGTGTCTTGGGTTTCATGTTGGACTGAAAATGGACTTTCAAAGTCTTCTGCTGTCTTTTTGTCAGGCATTGTACACTGTGGTTTGTTTGGACTGCATATTTTGACATTTGCAAGTTGCAACTGTTGTTTCAGAAGAAATCAAAATCACACATTTGTGTGAGATTCTAGCTAAGATTTTTTATTTATTTTTTTTTTTTTTTACATCTAATAGGCTAACTATTGGGCTACATGTACAGTGGTGTGAAAGTGTTGGCCCCCTTTCTGATTTCTTATTTTTTTTTGCATGTTTGTGACACTTTAATGTTTCAGATAATCAAATACATTTAAATATTAGTCAAACATAACACAAGTAAACATCATGCAGTTTTTAAATGAAGGTTTTTATTATTAAGGGAAAACAAAATCAAAACTAAAACTACATGGCCCTGTGTGAAAAAGTATTTGCCCCCTAAGCCTAATAACTGGTTGGGCCACCCTTAGCAGCAACAACTGCAAGCAAGCGTTTTCCATAACTTGCAATGAGTCTGTTACAGCACTGTGGAGGAATTTTGGCCCACTCATCTTGGCAAAATTGTTGTAATTCAGCCACATTGGAGAGATTTTGACCATGAACCACCTTCATGCCACAGCATCTCAATCGGATTGAGGTCAGAACTTTGACTAGGTCACTCAAGTCTTCATTTTGTTTTTATTCAGCCTATCAGAGGTGGACTTGCTGGTGTGTTTTTGATCATTGTCCTGCTGCAGAACCCAAGTTCGCTTCAGCTTGAGGTCACAAACAGATGGCCGGACATTCTCCTTCAGGATTTTTTGGTAGACAGCAGAATTCATGGTTCCATTTATCACAGCAAGTCTTCCAGGTCCTGAAGCAGCAAAACAGCTCCAGACCATTACACTACCACCACCATATTTTACTGTTGGTATGATGTTCTTTTTCTGAAATGCGGTGTTACTTTCACGCCAGACGTAATGGGACACAGACCTTCCAAAAAGTTCAGTTTTTGTCTTGTCAGTCCACAGAGTATTTTCCCAAAAGTCTTGGGGATCATCCAGATGTTTTCTGGCAAAACTGAGACGAGCCTTTATGTTCTTTTTGCTCAGCAGCGGTTTTTGTCTTGGAACTGTGCCATGCAAACCATTTTTGCCCAGTCTCTTTCTTATGGTGGAGTCATGAACACTCACCTTAACTGAGGCAAGTAAGGCCTGCAGTTCTTTAGATGTTGTTGTGGGGTCTTTTGTGACCTCCTGGATGAGTTGTCGCTGCGCTCTTGGGGTAATTTTGGTCGGCCGGCCACTCCTGGGAAGGTTCTCCACTGCTCCATGTTTTCGCCATTTGTAGATGATGGCTCTCACTGTGGTTCGCGGCAGTCCCAAAGCTTTAGAAATGGCTTTATAACCTTTCCCAGACTGATAGATCTCCAATTACTTTTTCTCATTTGTTTTTGAATTTCTTTGGATCTCAGCGTCATGTCTAGCTTTTGAGTCTACTTCACTTTGTCAGGCAGGTCCTATTTAAGTGAGTTCCTGATTGCGAACAGGTGTGGCAGTAATCAGGCCTGGGTGTGGCTAGAAAAATTTAACTCAGGTGTGCTAAACCAGTTATGTTTTAACAGGGGAGCCAAACACTTTCACACAGGGCCATGTAGTTTTGGATTTTGTTTTCCCTTAATAATAAAAACTTTCATTTAAAAACTGCATGATGTTTACTTGTGTTATCTTTGACTAATATATAAATGTGTTTTGATTATCTGAAACATTTAAAGTGTGACAAACATGCAAAAAAATAAGAAATCATGACGGGGGGCCAATACTTTCACACCACTGTATGTTGGATTAATCTTCGGTTGCAGTGATGTTTAAAAATAGTTATAACAGAAGAAATGGCCAGATTGGTCCACTGCCTTATCAGTTCATTCATAAACAAAACTAGAGCAAAATCTGATTTTGACCCTATTTTAGTTTATAGGACCGTATGCATCCAACATTTTTATATATTTTTATTACAATAAAACTTACTTTGTTTTAGTGTTGTACCAGTCATTGTTCAACAAACTGCAGTTCTGTTCTTTAACTTGTTAACAGAAACTGAAAGACATTTTATAATCTCTGATTATAAGGTATAAGCACCTCGCGTGTGAGAACTGCGAGCACTATATCAATAGCCTTATAAGTAGCCCTGTCCCACCTTGCTATGAAGGAAACATACAGTCATAAGGAAAAAGAGAGCGCACTCCTTCAAATCTGTCTAATATTATGTCCTTTTGTTTTCCCAGAAAGTAAACCAAGTGGGAGGAAAAAAATACACTTTTCCAAGTTCTACAATCATTAAGTGTTACTAATGAAATGCAATGAAAGTTTAGTTAATCATCAATATGTTTGACTTCCTCTATCATAGCAGAACTTTTGCCAGAGCATTCAGGTGTGTGTCTACAAATAAGAATAGACACCAGCCATGACCTGAGTGAAGCAATTGTTGCTGCTCATCAATCCAGAAGGATTTGAAATGTACAATCCTACAGTGAGAAGGATTGCAAATGCAGAGCCTTCAAGACAGTGGTGAAATTTTGCAAAAGTAGGACTCTCAGCAAATTCGTATCAGACCATTTAATGCACCAGAGCTGCATCTTGTGACTTACAGACTTCTGTAAGCACATTTAAATGTTTATGCTCACAACCATACAATCAGAAAAAGAAGTATAGTTTCATGGAAGGTTTTTCAAGCAAAAACGGATAGGGATATGGACTGATTTTCTTTGTTATACAGAATTAACTTACAGGACTGTGCACTATAAACCTCAAGCTACCTGTTACCTGAATACTTTTAAGTTGATAAAATTGTTTTAATACATAGCAACAGATGAACTCAACAGTATTTATTTTAATAAACAATATTTTGATTGTTTTTGTTTTTCAGAACTTTAAAAAACTAAAATCAATTAATTTATTTGGTTGAGTTAAAAAAATAACTAGCCTTTAAGAAAGCAAATATTTAGAACTGAGTAAAAGTACCTTAAAATTAAAAAGACAAAAATGTATTTCTTAAAATTAAGAAGAGAATTTCAACCTTCATATCAGATTCAATCTAAATTTTATCATACACAGTACAACATGTAGTGAAGTGTTTTTTACGACTGTCCTATAATGGAAAAAAAATCGGGTTCGATTCCCAGCCAATGCCTCAACCCCAGCCACTGGATGCAGTGCCGGTCCCAAGCCCGGAAAAATGGGAGGGTTGTGGCAGGAAGGGCATCCGGCGTAAAACCTGTGCCAAGTTGTTGTGCGGACCAGTTGGTACGCTGTGGCGACCCCGAACAGGGAGCAGCCGAAAGCAACTTCTTCTTCCTATAATGGAAAAAAAATGTAAAACTAGTATATAAAATATAAGAAATACACTAGAAGAAAAGAGGAATCTAAAAAAATATCAAGTATAAAATAATTTAAGAATATTTAATACAAAATATAATATAAAAACAATTGAATAGAATATGAATGGAATAAGCAAAATGTACAAAGTTAGTGTTATGAGCAATGCTGTGCCAGCACTGAGTTAAAGTGATTTTTTTTTTTTTTTGTAAACATGTGCTGGGGTTCAGAGTCCGATTGGCCTGTGGGAAGAAGCTCCTCCTCATCCTGTGTTTTGCCTTGAAGGAGCACAGCAGAGAAAAGAGTCCATTGTTGGGATGGCTGAGGTCCTTCATTATCTTCTTGGTCCTGATCCTGCTCAGAGCAGATGGTATGTTCAGCTGACCTCACCACTTAGAAGGGCTCGTCTGTGCTGCTACCTGTCAGGATACTCTCAGTGGTGCAGGTGTAGAAAGTCTTTAGCACCTGAGAGGGTGGTTTAAAGTCCCTTAAGCATCTCGGGTGGTACAGACGCTGCCGGGCCTTCACCAGGGTGTTGATGTGATAGGACCATGTGTGATGTGAACACCTAGATACTGAAAACTGTCTACTCTCTCCCATGGGATCCTGTTGATCTTTAGCGGTTGGTATAACTGCTCCTGCTTTGTGCAGAAAGTTCACTATCAACTGCTTAGTCTTGCTGATGTTTAGGAGAAGATTGTTCTCCTGACACCATGTCTCCAGGTTCTTGATCTCCTGTAGGTAGGCAGTCGTGTCGTTGTTGATCAGGCCCACCACAAAAGTGTCATCAGCAAACTTGATGATGGTGGTGGAGTTGGAAGTGGCCACGCAGTTGGAAGTTCAATTCAATTAAATTTATTTGTATAGCGCCTTTTACAATGGATATTGTCTCAAAGCAGCTACACAAAAATAGAGAAACAGAAAGGAGAGGAAAAAAAAGAATCATTAAATTATTAAACTATTTTATCCCTATTTATCCCTAATGAGCAAGCCTGCGGTGATGGTGGCAAGGAAAAACTTGTGATATGAGGAAGAAACCTTGAGAGGAACCAGACTCAGAAGGGAACCCATCCTCATTTGGGTGACACTGGACAGTAAATAGTGTCCTTTCTACAACAGCAACCAAGGGCCCATGAGGAACTATTAGGTCAATGCAGTTTCAGAGTTTGTTATAGACACCAATTCCTTGCTGTCAAAAGCTGACGGGTGTAACAGCAGATCGGTGACAGTGTTATAGTCCCCAAGTGTCTCTGTCCACGGCTGTCTCCAGGTCAGAGGTCTCCACACAGATCCATCCACAGCATCAGTGAGCACCACCAAGTGATGAAACTCCGATCAGGGGTAGAGCGAGTGGTCACACTGGAAACTGGAACACTGGGAGCTCAGGAGTAGGATGTATAGCTCAACAGAGAAAGACACAGAGAGAGAGAGCAAGATATTAAGTATGCTTGTGATCATGTGATGTTTAAAGACAATGTAGATTATGTGTAAAGTGCAGGCAGAGACTCCGGCAGAACTAGCTATGACAGCATAACTGAAAGGGAGAGCCAGAAGATCACAGACATGAAGGCTTCCCGCGATATAAAGCATCCAACCACTTCACAGTCAGCAAACCTGAGCGACTTGCGAGGGTGGTAAGGCGACAGCATCCAAACATCCCAGCACACCAAACACACTATGCCCATGAACCTTCCAGATCTGCTTCTTTACCTAAGAAAAACTGTACATTGAAGGCTTGACTAAACAAATGTCTTCAGCCTAGACTTAAACATTGAGACTGTGTCTGAATCCCGAACAAGAATTGGAAGGCTATTCCATAATCGTGGGGCTTTGTAAGAAAAAGCTCTGCCCCCTGCTGTAGCCTTTGCTACTTGAGGTACTACCAAATAACCTGCACCCTTTGATCGGAGTAGGCATGGCGGATCATAAATAACCGAAAGATCGCTCAGGTACTGTGGCGCGAGACCATTTAGTGTTTTATAGGTTAGTAACAGTATTTTGTAATCAATGCGGAATTTGACTGGGAACCAATGTAGTGTGGCTAAGATAGGAGTGATGTGTTCATATCTTCTGGTTCTAGTTAGGACTCTAGCTGCTACATTCTGGACTAACTGGAGCTTGTTTATGCTCCTACTGGAACATCCAGACAGTAAGGCATTACAATAATCCAACCTAGTGGTAACAAAAGCATGAACTAGTATTTCAGCATCATGAAGTGACATCTTATATCTTATTTTAATATTATAAATAGCAATATTTCTAAGATGGAAGAAGGCTACTCTAGTGATATTATCTACATGAGCTTCAAACAAAATAAAAGTCAATAATCACACCAAGATCTTTTACTGCTGGACAAGATGAAACAAAGACCATCCACAGTTATTCTGTAATCAGAAAGCTTACTTCTAGCTGCATGTGGTCCTAGTGTACAGTGAGTACAGCAGGGGGCTCCGGTGCTGAGGGTGAGAGAGGATGAGACATGTTTGCCCACCCATACAGCTTGTGGTCTGTCTGTGAGAAAATTGGAGATCCATTGGCACAGGGACAGGATGAGTCCCAAGACCTCCAACTTGGAGGAGAGCGTAGAGGAAATTATGGTGTTAAACGCTGAACTGTAGTCCACAGCTTTTTCACATAATTCCCATTCCTGGTGGCTATAGACAATCCAGTCCAGGTGGCTCACAGTTATGTGGAGATGTTTAATGGCATTCGTCTGGTCCTGCTGCCTTCCTGGTACTCACTCTCCTGAATGACCTCCTCACGTTATGCTCCGAGATGGTGAATGTTTTTTACCTTTTCAGCTATCTCAGCTTGTACGGTGCTTTGAAGAAGGGGTACTTAGTAATAAAAACCTCAGCTGCTTTAGCTTTGTCACTGGGGTAATTTAAGGCTGTGCAATGTCTTGGCTATATTTTTCAGAATGTTGTGTGTTGGGCGTTTTTGTTCATTGTAAAGGACTCTGCTATTTTTCATAGATTGTGTTTCTATGTCTTAGGCTTTACTCACACTGCCAGTTCTGAAATTTCTGTTAGAAAGCAGGTTGTGCCGCTGTCACCAGCTAACCTAGCAAGAAAAGCACAAGGTTAACTTAAACCGCTAGTTTTAAACTGTTAAAGTGTTTTTAAATTTTTGCTGGTCCATGGGAGCTAGTCCATTTTTTTTTTTGGCAAGCATCAGTGTTTTAAATCTGTTGTGGGAAGCTACAGAAAGCCAGTGGAATGGCAGAAATTGGGAAGATTGAAAGGTCCTGCAGCTGCATTTTAGATCCATTGCAGAGGTCAAGTGGTGTTCAGTCAGTCTTCTAGGAGTGAGTTGTATTCCAGTCTTGAAATAACAATGGATGGAACAAGCAGCTGAGTGACTTGTGTGGTTAGAAATGGATGGATCTTTCTGATATTGTTATGGTTGATTGGTCAACCTAAGGGTGTGTGCAGTGACTTAAGGTGAGATCAGCAAGTTGTCCAGGGAAATCACAAGATCCTCACATGGGGAATGAACAACAGTTCAGTTTTGCTGTCATTGGTGAGATCTGAGTAGAAGCAGTGGTGTCTGTTGGAGGGGAGGAGAGAATGAGGTGCACACCATGGCAAGTTTAATTCAAACATTGAAACTTTCATATATTTTAGATTTATTACACTTGATCTGAAATATTTCAAGCCTTTTTTTTCCTTTTAATTTAGATAATTATCACTCACAACTCATGAAAAAAAACCAAAGATCTCAAAATATTAGAATATTTCATAAGATAAAGAAATGATTTATAATACAGAAAAGTAAAATTTCTGAGTAAAATGTGTTCATTTATGCACTTAATATTTTCGGTTGGGGCTGATTTTGCACAAATTACTTTCAGTGCGACGTGGTATGGAGGCAATCAGCCTGTGGCACTGCTGAGGTCTAATGGAAGCCCAGGTTGCTTTGATGGCAGCCTTCAGCTCATCTGTATTACGGAGCCTGGTGTCTGTCATCTTCCTCTTGATAATACCCCATAGATTCTCTGTAGGGGTCAGGTGAGGTGGCCGGCCAGTCAAGAATGGTAATATCAGGGTCAGAAAACCAGTTCAGGGTAGTTTTGTCACTATGGGCAGTGGCTAAGTCCTGCTAGAAAAGGAAATCTGCATCTCCATAAACCTTGTCAGCAGATGGAAGCATGAATTGCTATAAAATCTACTGGAAGATGGCTGCATTGACTTTGGATTTAATAAAGCACAGTGGACCAACACCAGAAGATGCCATGGCACCCCAAATTATCACTGACTGAACTTCATGCAGCTTGGATTCTGTACCTCATCTCTTTTTCTCCAGACTCTGTGGCCTTGATTTCTATATGAAATGCAAAATTTATTTCATCTAAAAAGAGGACTTTGGACCACTGAGTAATACTCTGGTTCTTCTCCTTAGCCCAGGTAAGACGCTTCTGACATTTGTCTCTGGTTCAGAAGTGGCTTGACAATAGGAATGCGACACTTGTAACCTATTTCCTGGACCCATCTGTGTGTGCTGGCTCTTGATACACTGACTGCAGTCTCAGTCCACTCCTTGTGAAGCTACCCCTTGTTCTTGAATCGTCTTTGCTTGATGATCTTCTCAAGGCTACGGTCATCCCTGTTGCTTGCTTACTTTTTCCCAATACACTTTGCCCTTCCAGTCAACTTTTCATGAATATGCTTTGATGCAACACACTGTGAACAGCCAGCCTTTTCAATAATGATCAGTGGCTTACTATCCTTATGGATGGTGTCAGTGAGTGTCTTCTGGACAGCTGTCAAGTCAGCAGCCTTCCCCATGATTGTGGTAGTGTGTACTGAACCTGACTGGGAGATTTGTGGCATTTATACTGCATAAAAAGTGATATGCTCAAAGTGGAAATGAAATATTCAATTTCTTTTAGATATGCTTTTTCAATGTTTTTGAGCTGTGGGCCACAAAAGTGCTTTGAAGTCTGCATCAGTGAGTACACATCAACACCGCTTCACAAGGTCACAGATTTAGCATACCATTCATTCATTCATTGTCTACCGCTTATCCGAACTATTCTCGGGTCACGGGGAGCCTGTGCCTATCTCAGGCGTCATTGGGCATCAAGGCAGGATGCACCCTGGACGGAGTGCCAACCCATCGCAGGGTGCCCCCACACACACACACTCTCATTCACTCACACACTATGGACAATCTAGAGATGCCAATCAACCTACCATGCATGTCTTTGGATTGCAAACTCCACACACACATGGCGGAGGCGGGAATCGAACCCCCAACCCCGGAGGTGTGAGGCAAACGTGCTAACCACTAAGCCACCGTGCCCCCCCTGATTTAGCCCCCCCTAAAAATTCTGCTGGGAGGAATTCTAGCCCTTTTTTTAACTAATAAAACAGGGAAAATGAGAGCTGGTTTAAGTGATTCAGGAAGTGTTAGGTCTTCACCCATCGTTTGAAAACATCCAGTGGCTCAGCTGTTTGGACATCTAGAAGTTCATTCCACCACCTCAGTGTTTGAACAAAAGAGTCTTGATGTATACCTACCTAACCTGAGATTGTGGGACCAGTTGAGCAGTGCTAGTAGATCGGAGGAAGTGAGTTGCAGTGCGAGGAGTAATAAGAGATTTAAGGTAAGTGTATGCTGGCAAGCAAGTGTCAGTGTTTTGAACCTGATTCATACAGGTACTGGAAGCCAGGGGAGTGAGCACAGCAGTGAGGTGGTGTGTGAGAACTTGGGCAGGTTGAAAACAAGTCAGGCAGCTGCATTTTGGATCATTTGCAAAGTCTGAATTGCATTCAGATGTAGACACCTGCAGTAGTCCAGTCTCAAAATGATTTAACAAACACCTGAGCAGCCTGTGTGGATAAGAATAGCCAAATCCTCCTGATATTGTACAGAAAAACCATCATGAGCACATAACATTAGCAACATTGGAGGAAAAGGACAGTTGATTGTCCATGGTTACCCCAAGGTTGTGAGCAGTGTCTGAAGGGGAATTTGGAGATTTGTGCAAAGATATTGCAAGATCCTGGCCTGGGGATGAATCACCTGGGATGTCCAGCACTTCAATATTGTTGGGATTGAGTTTTAGGTAATGGGCTGTCCTCCATGATCTGTCCACCAGACATGCTGAGATCCAAGCCAAAGCCATGGTATCTGAGAAGATAAGTTGAGTGTCATTAGCATAGCAGTGGATAGGGAACCCATGTGAGGATATAACTTTGTCCTCTCCTTTTCTCCCTCAATACTCACTCGTTTGGCAAAGTACTGAGCCTTGTGAGACACAAGTGGTGTTACCTGATATGAGCGACCATTTGATACAGTCAAACGCAAGAGCATGAGAATGGTTTGGTTTGCTTTCTACAAAGCAAACCATTCTCATGCTCTTGCGTTTGACTCTATAAAATGCTGCCAAAAGGTCGAGGAGGATGAGGACAGATGACAGCTTGGCTGATATAGCAGCATGTAGTTTCTCAGTGAAAGACAAAAGGGCAGTCTCTGTGGAATGTGCCACTTTGAAGCCAGACTGTTTGGGATCTGAGAGGTTGTTCTGTGAGAGATAGACAGATAGTTGACTATAAACAATGTGTTCAAGAATTTTAGAAAGAAAAGAGAGAAGTAATACCGCTCTGTAGTTGCTGAGGTCTGAGGGATCCAGAGCAGGTTTCTTCAGGATGGGGATAACCCTTGTTCTCTTGAAGGTAGTTGGTACATGACCAGATACTATGGATCCATTGATTGTGGGCAGGAGGTCTTGTGAGATGGTCTGGAGCATAGTAAAAGGGCTTGGATCCAGTTGGCAGGTGGAAGGATTGTAAAAGGAATTGAAGTCTTTGGCAGTCAGGGATGAAACAAGTGGAGCCAGGGTATTGAGTAATGAAGAGAAGATATTGTGGAGCTTACGAGTATCTTGTGCAGAAGCTTCAAGCTTTTCCTTGTAGAAGGGAGAAGTCCCGTCAGAAGAGAATTTGTACAGGAACACACGGTAAGAGGCAAGATCTCAGTCGAGTTGTGATTTCTTCCACTTCCACTCTGCTGATCGTAGTTCTCTCTGATTGCTACACAGCACATCTGACAGCCAAGGAACAGAACAAAAGTTTTCCTGGGTTTAGTGGGCAGAGGGCAGAGAAGGTCCATGGTTGAGGAAAGGGAGGAGACGACAGGTGTCCGTGGTCTACACACTTGTGTACATGTATTTTTATCTTTCAAATGGCTGTAATTTGCTCACTAAACACAAAAAATAAACAAAATTCATTTTTGTATTTGAGCACAGAATAAACTTCAGAATAAACAAAATAAACTTTTTCATTAAAAATGTCTTTGAGAAATAACTACCTGACAAATCTGTGGCATTGTACTAATCAGTTTTTGCAGATATTCAGTTGTGATTTCCTCCCAGGCTTTCTGCAGCACTTTCCAAAGTTCTGCTGTGCTGGTGGTACAGTGTTCTCAAACTCTTCGGTCCAGCTTCTCCCACACCAGCAAGAGTTCAGTCAATAAGACTTGGTTTCAGTCATCAAAAGTCCATTGTGCATCTTGGCCTACTGCATAATGTTCTTTTGATTTGCCAACCTTAGTAGGGTTTTTTCTTGGCAGCTCTGCCCACAAGGCCAGATCTGAGTCTCCAACACACAGTGTGTGCACACTGGTTTCCCCTTTTTTTTAAATTTAAAGATGCAACCAATTCAGGAGCAGTAAGGCATCTGTTTCTCATGGAGGACAGATGTGTCCTTGGGCCTCCTACTGCATCTACTGTCCTTCTTGGATCCAGTTGCAGCATGTCTCTGGAGATTATATTGAACACCTTTTAAAGAAATCCTTAATTTCTTGACTGAATCTTGTAGAGAATAACACTTTTTTTTTTTTTTTTTTATATATATATATATATAAAAAATGGTTCACACTTTTCTAAGGAAAGCTGACTAGTCACTATCCCTATGGAGAAATTGCCAAATATGTACTCAGATGATTACTCAACATTAACTTTTTAAGATGTTTTAACAACTGGGAGAGCATGCATGATCAATTTAAGACCATCCACACTTGAATTTCTGGGAAAACAGACAGTTGCAAAGCCCTTTAAGTTTAACACTGAATAAGTAAAAGGTTTATGAATGACAAACGTGTTGTCATATTTTTTACATTTCCGTGTAAACATACAATAATTACTTGGTCTTTCCAAACTTTTTTTGCCTGTGTGTGAATGCTTCCAAAAAGAAACTTCTTAATGGTTTATTTTTATCAATGAACAAAATGGATAGTAAATGAACAGAAGAGCAATCCAAATCCAAAAAATATTTGGTGTCCAAAACAGCATCAATTCTTTCAGGTACACTTGCACACAGTTTTTGAAGGACCTCTGCAGGTAGATTTTTTCCAAACATCTTTGGGAAATAACCACAGATCTTCTGAACATGTAGGCTGCCTTAAAAACCCGTCTATTCATCCCTTTTTTTTTTTTTTTTTTTTTTTTTTTTTTTTTTTTTTTTTTTTTTTCAATTTAATTTATTTTTATAGCGCCTTTTACAATGGACATTGTTTTAAAGCGGCTTTAGAAAAGTAGAGAAACATAGATAGGAGAAAAAGAATTTTTAAATTATATTATTAAACTATTTTAGGTCTGCAGCTATTGATTATTTTGCTTATCGAATATTCTACTGATTTATTACATTGAGTAATCGGATAAGAAGTACTTTTTCTTTATTAAAGAGGAATACTATTGCAATACTAATATGCAAGAGAAAACAAGATTGGTCTCTTAAAATGAACAACTAAGTTGATTCCTATTTAGAACAATTA
>JAUCMX010000009.1:12792469-12828197 GCA_033459395.1 Hemibagrus guttatus | reverse complement strand
AAAGGTAGGCTTATTCATTGCACTAGTTGCTTAGAAATCTAATTGTTTCTGCAGATTGCTGTTACAGATAAATTCAATGAAATTTTTTTGTTGTTTCAGGCTTCTGGATTTTGTTATGTGAATGACATTGTAATTAGTATACTTGAACTGCTTAAGTAAGTGCTCAGTTTGTTTGCTAAGTATGCTGTCATAATGGTGTTAAACTATGTATAATAGTTTATAACATAATTATAAACACTGTGCTGTATATCTTTTATATAGACTTTAAATTCTGACCTTTTCCCAAAGTTTAGCTGCATCTTTTAATCATCCATCTGTCCCCAAATGCCAACAGGTACCACCCACGTGTGCTATACATTGACATTGACATTCATCATGGTGATGGGGTGCAGGAAGCTTTTTATCTTACGGATCGAGTCATGACCGTGTCCTTCCATAAATATGGAAACTATTTTTTTCCAGGAACAGGTGAGTGTAAAATGTAAAAAATATGAATATGAAGGGGGGGGGGTACAGTGGCTTAGTGGCTAGCACGCTTGCCTCACATCTCCAGGGTTGGGGGTTCAATTCCCGCCTCCGCCACGTGTGTGTGGAGTTTGCATGTTCTACCCGTGCCTTGGGGGTTTCCTCCAGGTACTCCGGTTTTCCAAAGACATGCATTGTAAGTTGATTGGCATCTCTAAATTGCTCGTAGTGTGTGATTACGTGAGTGAATGAATGAGTGTGTGTGTGTGCCCTGCGATGGGTTGGCACTTCGTCCAGGGTGTATCCTGCCTTGATGCCTGAGATAGGCACAGGCTCCCCGTGACCCGAGCATAGATCGGATAAGCAGTAGACAATGAATGAATGAATATGAAGACTTTTTCATTCATTCACCTGCTTTCATGAACCTGTCTTTTAGTATCCTGAGTATTGTGGTGCCAAGGCATGGTATAATGTATAAATTGTCTGAATAGGCAAAAATTACTAAACGGTTTATTTCTTGTCATCCAGGTGACATGTATGAAGTTGGGGCTGAGAGTGGCCGCTACTACTGCCTGAACGTGCCTCTGCGTGATGGAATTGATGACCAGAGTGAGTTAAAACAAAAAGCTGTTCTGCAAGTTGGCTAATATTGACTTTGTTTCATTGAATTGTGAGTTCAAATCTGGCAAACCTGGAATAACATTTCCTGTATTCTCTCTGGGAAGAACTGGGTGTTTTCCTGTATCACTTTGCATAATCTGTCTTTGGTAATTGCAAAATAAGTGTGGGATATGAGATTTGTATAGAAGTTGTATAGAATTTGGTATATTCCATTGTAAAACATTGAGCTTAACTGCATTTTCCAAAAAAAAACACTTTTTTTTTTCCTCAAAATGTTGTAATCATAGTCAATGTTCATTCATTGCCTTCCGCTTATCTGGAGCCGGGTCGCGGGGGCAGCAGTCTAAGCAGGGATGCCCAGATTCCCTCTCCCCAGACACTTCCTCCAGCTCTTCCGGAGGTATCCCAAGGCGTTCCCAGGTCAGCCGAGAGACATAGTCTCTCCAGCGTGTCCTGAGTCTTCCCCGGGGTCTCTTCCCGGTGGGGCATGCCCAGAACACCTCCCCAGGGAGACGTCCCGGAGGCATCCGAAACGGATGCCCGAGCCACCTCAACTGTCTCCTTTCGATGTGGAGGAGCAGCGGCTCTACTCCGAGCTCCTCCTGGGTGACCGAGCTCCTTACCCTATCTCTAAGGGAGCGCCCCGCTAACCTACGGAGGAAGCTCATTTCGGCCGCTTGTATCTGGGATCTTATCCTTTTGGTCATGACCCAGAGCTCATGACCATAGGTGAGAGTAGAAATGTAGATTGACTGGTAAATCGAGAGCTTCGTCTTCTGGCTCAGCTCCTTCTTCACCACAAAAGGACAGCCCTGTTGGAGTCCAACATGCACTGGGAACAGATCTGACTTACAGCTGGCAATGCGAACCAAGCTCCTGCTCTGGTTATATAGAGACTGAACAGCCCTTAACAGAGGGCCACGGACCCCGTACTCCCAGAGCACCTCCCACAGAATGCCTCAAGGGACACAGTCGAATGCCTTCTCGAAGTCCACAAAACACATGTGGACTGGTTGGGCAAACTCCCATGAACCCTCGAGCACCCTGTGAAGGGTATAGAGCTGGTCCAATGTTCCACGACTAGGACGAAAACCGCATTGCTCTTCCTGTATCCGAGGTTCGACTAACGGTCAGCATCTCTCCAGTACTCTGGAATAGACTTTCCCTGGGAGGCTGAGGAGTGTGATCCCCCTATAGTTGGAACACACTCTCCATACCCCCTTCTTAAAAAAAAAAGGGACCACCACCCCGGTCGCCCAGTCCAGAGGCACTGTCCCTGACCACCACGCTATGTTGCAGAGATGTCAGCCAAGACAGCCCCACAACATCCAGAGACTTAAGGTACTCAGTGAATCTCATCCACCCCTGGTGCCTTGCCACCAAGGAGCTGCTGAACTACGTCAGTGACCTCAGCTTGGGTGATGAATGAATCTACCTCTGAGTCCTCGGCCTCTGGCTACTCTATGGAAGGCGTGTCAGTGGGATTGAGGAGAGCCTCAAAGTATTCTTTCCACCGTCTGACAACATCCCCAGTCGAGGCCAGCAACTCTCCACCTCCACTGTAAACAGTGTTGGCAGAGAGCTGCATACCCCTTCTGAGGCGCCGAACGGTCTGCCAGAATTTCCCCGAGGCCGTCCGATAGTCCTTCTCCATGACCTCACCGAACTCCTCCCAGAGTTTTTGCTTCCGACACCACCCGGGCTGCAGCTCGCTTGGCCTGCTGGTATGCCCCAGCTGCCTCCGGAGTCCCCTGAGCCAACCATGGGATGTGGTAGCTTAGTGCTTAAGGTGTTGGACTCCTGATCAGAAGGTTGTGAGTTCGAATCCCAGGTGCCACTAAGCTGCCACTGCTGGGCCCCTGAGCAAGGCCCTTAACCCTCAGCTGCTCAGTTGTATAAAAAAATTAGATGAATTGTAAGTTGCCAGGCTCAATAGGACTCCTTCAGCTTGACTGCATCCCTTACTTCCAGTGTCCACCATTGTGTTCGGGGATTGCTGCCACAACCGGCACCAGAGACCTTACGGCCACAGCTCCGGATGGCTGCGTCAACAGTGGAGGAGGAGAACATGGTCCACTCAGACCCAATGTCCCCAACCTCCCTCGGGATCTGGTTGAAACTCTCCCGGAGGTGGGAGTTGAAGACCTCCCTAACAGAGGGATCAGCAAGACATTCCCAACAGAACCTCACAATACGTTTGGGTCTGCTAAGTCTGTCCGGCATCCTCCAATGTAAGCGGATCCAACTCGCCACCAGGTGGTGATCGGTTGACAGCTCAACCCTCTCTGACAGCACCGCCCTTCTCTTCACCCAAGTGTCCAAGACATGCGGCCGAAGGTCAGATGACACGACCACAGAGGCAAGGTACCGCTCAACCTCCCTCACCAGCTCAGGCTCCTTCCCCCCCAGTGAGGTGACCTTCCATATCCCAAAAGCCAGGTTCTTCGTACAGGGTTTGGGTCGTCGGGGGCCCCCGCCCATGACTGCTACCCAAAACACTCTGCACCGGATCCTTATGCTCCTTTCTGCGGGTGGTGGGCCTACGGGAAGGTGGGCCTATGTCCCACCTTCAGTCAGTGTTCAAAATGCTAAATGGTTCTTAGTGTTTTAATTTCACCCTAATATGACAATGAATTCTTTGGAAAATAACAATTTATTAATTGATTAATTTTGTTATCGTCTACTGTTATTAGGTTATAGACAATTGTTTCAGCCAGTGATCAAGCAAGTGGTGGACTTCTACCAGCCAACATGTATTGTGCTTCAGGTAAAAATTAATTTTTCCTGCTTTAAAGATGTTTCATTACAGTTTAAATTAAAAATCTTCTCTGCAAATTCTCATAAATGCATTACGTTGTTTGTAGTGTGGAGCAGACTCACTGGGCTGTGACAGACTTGGGTGCTTTAATCTCAGTATACGAGGTCATGGGTAAGAAGAATTTAATACATTCATAAGTCTTGTGAAGCATAGTCAGTAGAGACAAATTATATTGCCACCAATAATACAGTAAATTCTTATGCAACAGGATGAGCAAAAATAAGATTGAAATAAGGAAATTATTTTGGTAGACTACTTTAGATAATTAGAAAAATAAATATAAATGGAATATAAATGAAAATAAATGAAATATAAATAAGTAAATAAAAAAAAAATAAAATAAAAAAATATATATATATATATACAATTGTATACAGAAGTACAAACGTATTCAAAAATATAAATTAGATAAAATATATATGAAAAAATAAATGAAATAAAATATTCTATGTATACAAAATATATTTAAAGTACAAAAACAGTGTTGGGCAACTAGAACATATTGCACATAAGATATTACACATGGTATAATATTGCACATGTATGAATTTGCACAAGGTGTAATATTAACATACACTGTAGATATTGTGGATTATTTATACAGTCAGTGTTGATTGTGTCAGCTCTGAATGGGGAGGAGTTATAGAGTTTGATGGCCACTGGTAGGAAAGACCTCCTGTGGCATTCTGTTGTTGTCTTCTATGGTCTCTGGCTGAATGTGCAGTCTATACCTGAATGAGCTCCGGAAGGACTCCAGTGTTGCATGCAGGGGGTGTGACGCGTTGTCAAGGATATCAGAAGTTTCCTCAGCATTCTCATCTTAGAGACCTCAGCTCCACACCCATGATAGAACCTGCTTTCTTAATAACTTGAGTCTGTTGGCATCAGCCATCTTCACCCTGCTACCCAAGCACACTACAGCGTAGAAGATGACGCTGGCTACCACCGAGTGGTAGCACATTTGCAGCATGGTTCTGCAGACATTAAAGGACCTGAGTCTCCTGAGGAAGTATAGTTGACTCTGACCTTCCTTAGTGTTTTTGATCCAGTCCAGCTTGTTGTCTATTTGGACACCCAGATACTACATGTTACTAGTGGATAGTTGTCCACAATGTCCACCTCAGCGACCAAGGTGCTGATTTGGGCTTGGGGGAGTCCTGTTTCCTAAAATCCACCACTAGCGATGCAGACAAAATCACCTGCAACTCAACATCACGAAGATGTAAACATCTTCGTGATGTTGAGTTGCAGGTGATTTTGTCTGCACCACTCCACAAAGCTGTCCACTACACTCCTGTACTCAGCCTCCTGACCTCTACTAATACAGCATATAATGACAGAGTCAACAGAGAGCTTCTGCCGATGGCAGGACTGTGAGCTGTCTCAGTGGGTATTGTATTGTCCATGCAGAAATTGACATAATCTGTAATGCAACCAGTAAGTCCATTCACATCCTCCCCATGTGCATTGCAAAGAATATCCCAGTCACCTCAAAACAGCCCTGAAGAGTCGTCTTAAAAAACAGATTTAAATCACTAGCCTCATTTAGGTCTCCTCATCACCTGATCAGTTGTTCTTCCATGGCCAGTGATGGTTCTCATACCATTCCATACCCCTCTCATGTTATTTTGAGTGAGTTTTCTCTCCAGCTTCTTCCCTCAGGCAATCAGGTGTCTCAACAGAGAACTGAACTAAACTGAGGAACATGGACACACACACACACACACCTGATATTGTTTACATGCACACAACACTTTTAATATTTGTACTATAACTTTAAATATTATAACGTTAACTATCTCTGCTGCTATTCTTGCACTCACTGTACAACACTGTTCTTTTTTTGCAAACAGTCAGCGTTATGTGTCTTGTTTGTCTGCACTGTCTCTTCATTCCCTGCACTTATGTTGTATGTTTAGTTTTATGTGTAGCACCTCTGGTCCAGGAGGAACGTTGTTTCATTTCACCACATATTGCATCAGCTATATATGGTTGAAGTGACAATAAAGCTTCTTTGACTTAGCCTATAACACTCCTTCCCTTCTTTGACTAACCGAAAGCTAGCTAAACAGACTCTGGTATGCAATCATACAGCCATATTTCCATGAATCACATAACAGAAGCTTCGCAGAACACGCTCTTTGAGAGTGATGTTAACCATGGCGATAGATGGAAGAGACTGTCTGTATGTCCTTAGCTGCCACCTTTTCCCCACTCTGCAGCCCTTGTATTTCTTTCCTAGCTCCCTAGGAATTTCATGTCTTTGTCCGAGACTCATGCCACTTTGTTCGAGACTCATCAGCTGATCCCTGGTGTAAACAATGGAGCCTTGGTGCGTCTCCCCCAGGACAGGACTCTGTCATGATAAAAGTGCCCCAAAAGCGTTGATAACAAAAAAGAACGTGCAAAAAAGCTGCATTGTCAACCAAGCAAGAAAATGTTTACATGCCCTCATGGAAAGACAATAATAAAGAGAAATTTTAGGTAACAGTATTCACTGTGAATCAGTCAGCAGTTATTTTCCTTAGCTATGAACAGTGAGTGAAGAGACAAGGTCGATGTTTTTAAATAACATGTTTGATTTTTTTTTTTTTCCAAGGGTGAGGAAATGGAAACTGATGTGGTTGATGCTGATGAGTGGGAACATATTTCCTTTTGTAAATGGATAATCCTTT
The DNA here is from genome assembly GCA_033459395.1 of Hemibagrus guttatus. Taxonomy (NCBI): domain Eukaryota; kingdom Metazoa; phylum Chordata; class Actinopteri; order Siluriformes; family Bagridae; genus Hemibagrus; species Hemibagrus guttatus. The sequence goes on along the minus strand of JAUCMX010000009.1, from coordinate 12,821,618 downwards.
CAAATTTTTCACATTGTTTCTTTATACAGTGGTTACAAATGTAGAAGTAGGCAGGGCATAATAAATGGTGTTAGAATGGAATCTTTAGAGTTTTTTTCCCTTTTACTTTTAATGAGCAGCCAGATCTTAAGTTGATATAATTTTAGATTTAGTTGACCTGTATGTGAAAGGGGAACATATATTTCAGTTCAGAATGAAGTAGTAGAATTAAGTGAAGGGTTTTCCCAAGCCACCATACAAATGACTTCTGTAAAAGTGTTCTATTTTTCCATCAGGGAATGTGTGGAGTTTGTGAAAAGTTTCAAGATCCCACTGCTTGTGCTGGGAGGAGGAGGATATACTGTGCGCAATGTGGCTAGATGTTGGTGGGTTAAATAGTGGTGTTTTTATTACACAAAACCTATTTGAGTACACACCTTTACATCTCATCTTTTAATCTGCACCATGTGACAAATAACTTAAGTGACTGTATGGTATAATCACTTAAAACTAATTCAATTCTAATTGAGCTTATTGTAAAAATCTTAAAAAATTAAATGCACAATGCAAATTACAACAGATGTGCAGTAAGCATTATGACAAGTACTAGGTACTGGTATTTAAAAACAAACTACAAAAACTATTAGATTCAGAGAGACCCTTCCTTATTTTATCCAGAGCTTGTTCTTTAGCTTTTGGTTCTTTGGGTTCTGTGCTGTGTTGTGATTTTGCAAAACCAATGTGGTTTGTGCCTTATTGTAATCCTGTAGCTGATTGGCAACATTAACCTGCTAATGCGTAGGCTCAGGAATGATTTGTAGATGGAGATGAAATGGCTTGGTGGTTAGAAAGGGGTGGTTAATGTAGGAAAATTGGCTTCAATCCCAGTGTAGTGTTAGTAAGCATGCTTAGGATCTTACCCATGAATTCAGTATATTATAGGACTTAATCTAAGCATTTTGGGAGACCATAATTACTGCAGTATGGGATGGCCGACAGCCAAGCAACTTCTAACTCCTATGAATGCCAGCTAACTTTTCTCAGAATGCAGCATCGCAAACCAATCATGTTTGTGGCATGGATTTATAGGCCTGCAGGTCACAGACCGAGGGTGAGGTAGAAACACTGAGCAGTAAATGCTGAAATGAGCACTTCATAATGGACAGATAACATTGAACAATGGAATGCTATCTTGGGGCCCCAACTTACAGTGATCTGAAAGGCTCAGAGTAATATTCACTGCATTGAGTGCATTCAGTGCTTTGATGACAAAGTGCACAGAATTGATGATAAGATGCACATGATATCAGGCATGGGTATAAGGCAAGAAGAACAAGAGAAATCTACAACAATGTGGTTATGTTATACAGTCATTCAAAAGTTTCTGAAAGTCTTGTTTGCGTGTAGCTTGTATGCACACAAGAAGGGATCAAGATGATTTTCAACACCTTGCTGATTAGGAGGGGTAAAATGGAACCCAAATTATAAATGTTATTATTCCAGTGTGTCATTTTTAATAACTTATTTTTGTTTTTGGTTTAAGGACATATGAAACATCTTTGCTAGTTGAAGAGTCCATTAGTGATGAGCTACCCTATAGTGGTAAGTTTATTTATAGGTGCCATTTTATCTTTACTAAACTGTTATTTTAAATTACTACAGCATCCTTTTCAAGGGCTTTAGAAAATGTCTGAAGCCCATCTGAATGCATAATAAACTTTTTTTCTAGAAATATGGTGACCGTACCAATCATTGTATTCTGTGTGAGGCTTTTGCACACCATCTATAATTTAGATGCTGTCTGACTTATCAAATGTATTATTTGATGCTAACATACTGATAAAATAGTTCTCTTTAATTGTCTTGATGAGTCACTCATTCATTACCCTTTGCACACCTTTAAGGCTAGAAATTAAACCCAGCAATCTGCAGAACAACTATCAGTTTATTTATAGATATTTTTACAACTAGAGAGTGAAGTATTTATGTGGAACAATGATAAAGGTACATCTGAAAATACTGCTAAAGCAAGGCCAAGACACTTAAGGCATTTGGGTGATCAAAAGATGAACGAGAGAATTCAGAATTTCAGCTTTTTCCTGATGTGTTAATAATTTAGAACATGGCATGTTTGGTAGCAGAAAAACAATTATAGGTGAGATAAAATATAGGATTTTAAAGTAAATAACACTGAACATTTGTTGGCATTCCCTTGCTTACAATAACTGCATTAAGCCGGCTACCCAATGCCATCACAAGACTTTGCGTTCTTCTTTTCTAATGCTTTTTTTGGACTTCTTTCAGTTGTTCTTTTGTGGTTTCTCCCTTCAGTCTCCTTCATAAGGTGAAATGCTTGGTCACTTGAGTTAAGGTCTGGAGACAGACTTGATCTTGGAGCTCCCTAGTTTTCATATTTTGTTTTCTTTTTAACAACAAATGCAGCCTTCACCAATGAAATCCATGGCTCAAAAGAAGATATTCCGTGTATAAAACCTCAATCTAACAGGGCATATCTGGATAACAAGAAACATCTGTCAGTCGCAATATTTTTGATCACTTGAAAAATTGGTGGAGTTGAAAAAAGGTGCTATTTTCTAAGTTGTTTAACAGATTTCGGGAATATAAGCTATTACACATCTGGCTTTGTCAAACTTTTGCAGGCCTACTGTCTAACCAGTATTTTAAAGTTTAAACTTTTTCTATTATCCTGTTCCTCTTCATCTATTGTAAACATTTTTTCAATGTCTAATCTAATCTCATATGGAACTTAATGCAGTTTATCCAAATTAACAGGGATTTCAAGTACAGGTGCATCTCAATAAATTAGAATGTCGTGGTAAAGTTAGTTTATTTCAGTAATTCAACTCAAATTGTGAAACTCGTGTATTAAATAAATTTAATGCACACAGACTGAAGTAGTTTAAGTCTTTTGGTTCTTTTAATTGTGATGATTTTGGCTCACATTTAACAAAAACCCACCAATTCTCAACAAATTAGAATATGGTGACATGCCAATCAGCTAATCAACTCAAAACATCTGCAAAGGTTTCCTGAGCCTTCAAAATGGTCTCTCAGTTTGGTTCACTAGGCTACACAATCATGGGGATGACTACTGATCTGACAGTTGTCCAGAAGACAATCATTGACGCCCTTCACAGGAGGGTAAGCCACAAACATTCATTGCCAAAGAAGCTGGCTATTCACAGAGTGCTGTATCCAAGCATGTTAACAGAAAGTTGAGTGGAAGGAAAAAGTGAGGAAGAAAAAGATGCACAACCAACTGAGAGAACCTCAGCCTTATGAGGATTGTCAAGCAAAATCGATTCAAGAATTTGAGTGAACTTCACAAGGAATGGACTGAGGCTGGGGTCAAGCCCTCAAGAGCCACCACACACAGACGTGTCAAGGAATTCGGCTACAGTTGTCGTATTCCTCTTGTTAAGCCACTCCTGAACCACAGACAACGTCAGAGGCGTCTTACCTGGGCTAAGGAGAAGAAGAACTGGACTGTTGCCCAGTGATCCAAAGTCCTCTTTTCAGATGAGAGCAAGTTTTGTATTTCATTTGGAAACGAAGGTCCTAGAGTCTGGAGGAAGGGTGGAGAAGCTCATAGCCCAAGTTGCTTGAAGTCCAGTGTTTCCACAGTCTGTGATGATTTTGGGGTGCAATGTCAGCTGTTGGTGTTGGTCCTTTTGTGTTTTTTGAAAACCAAAGTCACTGCACCCGTTTACCAAGACATTTTGGAGCACTTCATGCTTCCTTCTCCTGACCAGCTTTTTGAAGATGCTGATTTCATTTTCCAGCAGGATTTGGCACCTGTCCACACTGCTAAAAGCACCAAAAGTTGGTTAAATGACCATGGTGTTGGTGTGCTTGACTGGCCAGCAAACTCACCAGACCTGAACCCCATAGAGAATCTATGGGGTATTGTCAAGAGGAAAATGAGAAACAAGAGACCAAAAAGTGCAGATGAGCTGAAGGCCACTGTCAAAGAAACCTGGGCTTCCATACCACCTCAGCAGTGCCACAAACTGATCACCTCCATGCCACGCCAAATTGAGGCAGTAATTAAAGCAAAACGAGCCCCTACCAAGTATTGAGTACATGTACAGTAAATGAACATACTCTCCAGAAGGCCAACAATTCACTAAAAATGTTTTTTTATTGGTCTTATGAAGTATTCTAATTTGTTGAGAGTGAGAATTGGTGGGTTTTTGTTAAATGTGAGCCAAAATCATCACAATTAAAAGAACCAAAGACTTAAACTACTTCAGTCTGTGTGCATTAAATTTATTTAATACACAAGTTTCACAATTTGAGTTGAATTACTGAAATAAACTAACTTTACCACGACATTGAGATGCACCTGTATATTTTGGATTTCAAATTTTGCTGTCTTATTTACATCATTGTTTTATTTACATCCATAAAAAATTGCTTATTAGAGTCAGATGAATTGCAACAATTTATTTTAGTGATAGTTAGTACAACATTTAGATTCTGCTACATTTAATATTTATTTTTTTAATGGTTTTAAAATGTAAGATATATATATATAATGATAAATGTATATATTTTAACCCTGTACCTTCATAACCATCTTTTAATACAGAGTACTTTGAGTATTTTGCTCCTGATTTTACACTTCATCCAGATGTTAGCACTAGGATTGAGAACCAGAACTCCAGACAGGTATGTATAATTTTGTAATGCTACTCATTACCATTGAAAGAAATTTACCGTGTGTCTGGGGAAATCACAGGTGTGGGTTTTTATTTATTTATTTATATATATTTCTTTCTTTTTTTTTTGTTCCCCTAAAACAGTACTTGGAACAAATTCGTCAGACTGTCTTTGAGAACTTAAAAATGCTGAACCATGCACCTAGTGTTCAGATCCATGATGTTCCCTCAGACCTGCTGAGTTATGAGCGCACAGATGATGCTGATCCTGATGAGAGAGGTTCAGAGGAGAACTATTCCAGGTGAGTTTTCACACTTGTCTAAAAATCTCTGTATATTAGCTAATCACTCCCAATTTCTCCTAATTTGTTCCTTTGTCAGTTCTCATTCACTGTCCTAGCTCTTACCTAACACATGATTGTCAAGTGTTTCTCTGGTTTGCTAGCAGAGAAACACCTATTCTAAAGTGTATGAATGGTAATAGAGACCATACGTATGTACAAGTTTACGATAAGTTCATAATCTCCTAGATCTGTGCCTTATCTCTGGATAAAATGGCCAATTTAACTAAAGGCCTTAACTAAAAATTTTGACTGTATTGGAGTCCCAAATAGAGATAATTCTGCTCTATTTTAGTCTTTGTGAATTAGGTGCCAATAAAGAACCTGCTGGGGGGCACGGTGGCTTAGTGGTTAGCACGTTTGCCTCACACCACCAGGGTTGGGGGTTCGATTCCCGCCTCCGCCATGTGTGTGTGGAGTTTGCATGTTCTCCCCGTGCCTCGGGGGTTTCCTCCCCCAGTCCAAAGACATGCATGGTAGGTTGATTGGCATCTCTAAATTGTCCGTAGTGTGTGATTTGCGTGAGTGAATGAGAGTGTGTGTGTGCCCTGCGATGGGTTGGCACTCCGTCCAGGGTGTATCCTGCCTTGATGCCCTATGACGCCTGAGATAGGCACAGGCTCCCCGTGACCCGAGTGTAGTTCGGATAAGCGGCAGACAATGAATGAATGAATAAAGAACCTGCTTCTTTTTGTCAGTTCAGACATGGTGTATCATAATGTATACTAAAGTTCTGTTCAGGTATTGTAGGGTATGACCATCTGTACTTTAGCTGCATTTTATTATCAATGCAAAATTTTACAGGAAACCAGTGCAGTATGGGTTGTAGATATACTGTGGTCTTGCCAGAATTGAGTAGAAGGACATTACTCAGCATCCAGTGTTTAATGTCAGTTCTTTTTGCACAGTTCTCAAATTTATTAAGCAGGTGTTTGTCATCTGGCTTTGCTGATGCCTATAGATGTGTGTCAAGAACAACATCGCTAATCCAAAGTTTATTAATAATTGTGCCCAGAGGTACTTTATATGGACAAAGGTATGTGAACACTGATTTTGTTAAATATGGCTTAAATTGATGTATACCTACCTTGTACCCTGAGAGATGGTGGGACCACTTGAGCAGTACTACATCTGCAGGAGCGTTATGTAATGCAAGGAGTGATGAGAGCTTTGAGAGAAGAGGGGCTTGCTCTATTTTTGGCTTTGCAGGCAAGCATCAGTGTTTTGAATCTGATGTGTGCAGCTACCAGATGTCAGAGTAGGGAGTGCAACAATAGGGTGGTGTCTGAGAACATGGGCAGGTTGAAAGCAAGTCATGCAGCTGCATTTTAGATTATATGCAGATTATATGCAGAGGTCAAGTTGTGGCAAGCACCTGAGTGGCCTGTGTGGATAAAAATGGCAGAATCCTTCTGATTGTTGTAAAGTAGAGTCATATTGGCAATATTCGGCTAATTTGGGGCAGTTGATTTGTCCATGATTACCCCAAGGTTACAAGCAGTGGCCATAGGGGAGATCAGAGAGTTGTGCAGGGATATTGCAAGATCCTGACCTGCAGGAATGAATCACCTGGGATGAACAGCAGTTTGTTTTGCTGGATTACATGACAGGATGACTTGTAGGGTCTCTTCTGTTTGCTAGGCTTGTCAAATGTGACCGTGAAGGAGTAGGGGAACCCTGGTTATATAAAGTAGGGATAGTCGGGGCAGAAGAGCAGGTCAAGCAGATTTTCTTGATGTTAAAGGAGATATTTCAGCAGTAATGTAGGATAAACCAGGTGGAAGCGGGGGTTGGTGGTGGGGGTGGGGACAGCAGTGTAGTAGTGAATAGATGGCGTTGTGGAGTTTACGTGGATCATATGCAGAATCTTCAAGCTTTTCCTTGTAGAAGGCAGTCATGGCAGTTGTGTCAGAGGAGAATTTAGACAGTAGCACATGGCAAGAGGAGAGATCGGTCATAGTGATTCCTTTAACTTTCTTTTTGCTGATATTAGTTCAGCAGAGGAGTAGGATTAGGGCAAGAACTTTTCCTGGGTTTATTATACAGAGGGCAGAGGAGGTCCCTGGTTGAGGAAAGAGAGAAGAGGGAAGTGTCTGTAGCCTAGTCAAAGGGTAAGCAGGAAAAGGAGTTGGGTCTGGAAGAAATGAGAAAGAAATGTTGGAAGTTGGTTTTAGGCAGGACAGGGAGAGTGATGGTGAAGGATACCAGGTAATGATCAGAGGAGTAGCAGTCATGTCATGTCTGTAGCTGGGGTAGGACAAGTGAAGACCAGATCCATGACATTTCCTTCCTTGTGTGTGGGAGGGAAGCTGTTTAATGTAAAGAAGAAAGAATTCGGAAGAGGCAGAAGGCAAGAAGACTTGGTTGAAGGTTGAAATCACCAATGATTGTCAGATGGGTGATGTCAGAAAGGGAAACACTGAGGATTGAGTCCATTTCTTCCAGGAAGTCTCCCAGGGGACCAGGAGGGCAGTAGATGACAATGATGAAGAGGTTGATTGGAGAGGTAACTGAACCTGCATGGAATTCAAGAGAAGAGATGATTAGGTGAGGCATGGAGATATAAAAACCCCATCTTCCTGACAACAAAACACCTATACCTCTACACCTTCCTGTTTCTTGTGGCGGGTGAGAGAAAGCAGAGATATGTTTGAGGCACATGTCTCCAGTCTAGTCAGAGTAAGGTTATTTTGTATATAATTTAAGAATGCAACAAAACAAGAACAGTACTAGTTTACACACTAATTAAATGTTTCAGGTCTTTTTTTCTTTCATATCTTCAATATAAATCAGCAAGCCTTGCCCACAATCCACACCTTAAGTGAGCTTGAAAGTACTCTTGATTAATCACCTGAGTGAACTAATTAGCATAAAATTGAAATGCACAACTCTAGAACCAACAGAGTTAAGCAGATAGTACACAAAAGTAAGAATCCTACCTTACCAGAAGAGAATAAATTCAAGATAAAGTACTTAAAGTCTTGGTTACATTGAGGAGTAGATGGTTCTTTTCAAACCACTCAACAGAGTTGTTTAGCAGCCTCCCCCATATGCTTCTCACTGTCCATCCCTTATGCAGATATGAGATCTGATGTTCAGTGTCATACAGGGTAAAGAAGAGCTGCTGTTCAGTATTGTTGCAGTCAGAGTGACAATTTGTATGAAATAGATTCCTGCACTGTACATGACTACCTGTGGCTGGTAGGCCAACAGCAAGGGTTCAGAACTGGGCTTACCTGAGGTCTGAGATAAGCTAAGACATGTCTCTCCAGAACCTTCATTATATGTGGTGCAAGATCAGCTGGTCTGTAGTTGTTCAGGAATAAGAGAGGAGTTTAGAATTGAGGGAGCCATCTTTGTGTCTTCTACAGCATTCACCCTCTCCTTATTACTGGGGTTGAGGAATTGAGAGAGAGTATGTGGTCATGGGGGAGGAGTGGGGGAGATGAGAGGATGTGTGGTTGCCATAGATCCATACAGGTCTAGTGTACTGTTTACTCTCATTGCAGTGTCAACAAACTGGTAAACTGGTAAGGTTTTGGTAACATATCAGTCTCCACTGCATGATTTTAAATTACAAAAAAGCATTTGGAGTCATAAGTTTTGTGATGGCTGAGTGGACGATGCTACATTAGCTGACAGTGGAATGTAAACAGGCGACGGTGAAATCCCTTGGCAGATAATATGGATGCAGCACAACTGCCAACAGTTCAACATTCAGGCAACAGTGACGTTTCGTCACCGCCATGAAATATACTATTTTCTGTTATTCTCATATTGAATTGTCTGTTGTTCATGAACAATCTCTCCACCTCTCTTCTTACTGCTTAGTTTCACATCCTCCATACTATGAAAGGAATGAAAGACTTGTACCATCGCCTCTTACTTTTTTTAAAACAGCTCTACATTTTCTGTATGGTTTCCTCAGTTCTTTTGTATTGTTAACCTTGTGCAGGACATCCAGACCTCTTGAAAAAAGACATATGTGAGCAGACAAACTTGATTAAACAAGATTAAAATGCCTAATGTAAGCAGAAATTTTTTTTATAATCAGGAGCTGCTTTAACTAGCTGCCACTAGCACAGCCCCTTCAGACTAGACCTAATGCATTTGACAGGTTAGCAGATCCAATTTATTCACCTTGTTTTTTTATTTAATTGTTAAAAATTTTCCTTTTTTTATTCCTTTTGTAAAGGGTGCCCATTCATGCTCAAAGTAATTAAGAAATTTTTTATTGTTGGATTGTTTTGGTTTTTTTTTTTTTTTATGTGATCTGTGATCTCAAATACTGATGGGGACATGATCGAAGATCATATGTTGCCTATGAATGACTGCTGCTATTCCTGGAATTCGAATGTGGTGCACTAAGTAGTATATATGCTTACAGCCTGGTGAGTCAGTCTCCCAAGTGGTACCTTGTCAACAGACTAATGATCAGCTACTTAAGTGCTTACGTGACCATGGTAAAGCATCAGGAAAAAACATAAGAATGCAATAGCTCTGCAAATTTTTTAATTTCAGGAACAAAACGAAGTTGCAACAAGTAAGATCAGGCAAATATAGTGGATGTGAAGTGATGTACACATTGTTTCTGGACTTTTTCTCCTTGTTTGATGCAAGCAGTCTTAAAGCTTGCTCACAAATTCTTTGTTCTTTAACAAAATGTCATGGGAATTGAACAAATATGTGTGGCCATCAGAACAAACGACACAAACACTCGTGTCCACAAGGTATGATGCCACTTAGGAGACTGACTCACCAGCCTATAAGCATATACTACCTAGTGGTAAAACCTGTAAGTAGATATTGTATGTGTCGCATTCGAATTCCCAGAAATTTTGGGTCCACCCTAATCTAGAATTTTTCACCATCTGTTGTTACTTGTATGAACCATATCAATCATATAGTGATGACCCTTTCTGATTTCTTTTGATCAACAGGCCTGAGGCATCAAATGAATTTTATGATGGTGACCATGACAATGACAAGGAGAGTGATGTGGAAATATGAGCTCCATCCTGAAGACAATAAAGAAAAATCTCTCTATTGTTTGTTTAAAAAGGCTGTTCTGTAAATGCTGTAACAAGTGGAGAATAGCAAATTTTTTTTGTTAAAATACTTGTATTTACATTTTAGCAAATGTTTTAGCTTTTTTTTTTTTTTTTTTATTTACCACTTTCCCTGTGTACCAAGGTTTACCACTAATTTTTTCATGTTAATTTTGCTGGGTTTAAACACTATATAATCTGAAACTAGGCATGAAAGTCATATCTTTCAAAATCAAACAGGCCTGACTTCACAAAGCAGCAATAACATGTACACAACATTTTTAATACTGTAATGGTGTTTAAATATCACAGATGTAATACATAAAATAAGTATACTAAAATATGAAAAAATGTGGTTATTCCAAAATGTTTCCAAAATGGGCATTTTCTGTTTACTAGTCTCCAGTGGGGGAATTAAGATAGCTATACTCGGTGGAATGGAAGTGAACATGTCTGTTGGCAGGATTCTTTATTTGAATTTGTTCAAATAAATAACTGGCAAAAACCATGGCAACACTCCCACTATGTCTAGAAGTTGTGAATAAAAAGATTAAGGCCTTTTAAAAGAAACATTTACTAAGGCTAATTTAATACCATCTAAATGAAGCAGTTATAGAAGGTGTCCTTCAGACTTTTCAGCAACAGTTTACTATCAACTTTGTAGTCGATGCAATTACTGTAACTTATTTTAACTTTTTTTTTTTTTTTTTTTTTTTTTTAAACTCTGGAGATAGCAGTGAAACTCATTGTTAGTACATGTATACTGATGAACCTGCCTTTCACTCTGCCACAGTCAATGTCCCTGGACAAAGAGGAGGCAATATCACTGTGTGCCATGGTTTCAGACATTGTGACGCACAGTGCTGTCTTGGGGGCCATACAACACAGAAAATCTCCTCATTATTTTAGACTTCCTCAACAAAATCCTCTTTTCACAGGGTGCTCAGGAGCAATTTTGTAGCTGTTTGGGACAATGTTTAATTCCACTATTTAGCACTGGTTAAAGAGTGGTTTGAGCATCACCCACATTTCAGGATGGTGTTCCTTTAACCATATTATCCTTTCCTGAATCCATTTGAGGAGTCCTGTGGAGAAATTGAGACACAAGTATATCAAGTATGGATCCAGTATTCACTGTGTTTTTCCCCACAATGCATGATTCATGAAAATATAAGATGTGTTAATGAAATTCTCTGGCCAGGTGTAATTGAGAGGCAAAATTAATAAAAATCATTATTCTGTTATTGCGGTATGTGTACTTTATTTAATTGTGTACTTTATTTAATTATCCATGGATGTTCCAGTGACAGGATCCTGCGTTCTTATTGTTGCAGCCCATGTTCGATTCTCAGTCAAGAGTCTAACCCAGCCACAGAATAGTTAACTCTGGTGGAAAACCTGTGCCAAATCATATATAATATTACTTTTATTCCTTTTTTAATTTTTTTTGTTGCTCATTGAGACAACTTCTCATGGTGTTAGAATTTAATTTTAATAAATGCATTACTAATAAAATGAATAAAATGCAGTGCTTAATTTTGCTGTAAATATTGAACTTGCCAAGTGTGTTTAGTTTGCTTTGTTTATACTTTTGATAGCAACTTTCATTTGGAGAAATGATTTGAGAAAAACTGTATTCAATAATCTTTAAAGTAACATTAACAATATTAAAATTCGATTAATACACAAAGTATTTTGGCAGTTTTTTACAGTGAATTTTCATTTATTGTGTCCTTTTCATCAACCAACTTTTATTCATACTGTTCCTTCTCTGTCTCTCAGATTATTTCCTTTACATTATTGATGTAAAGATTCAACACACCTGTTCCACCTGTGAACTTTGAGCCTTTCTATATTTTACAGTTTAATCACATAAATAGAAACAAATTTTGAGTTGTTGTATGGAAACAATTCCAACTATGTTGAAGTTATGTTCAATGTTTGCTGCCCGTGTTTAGAGTTTTACCAAAAGAGTGACTGAGATTTGCAAATAATGTCTAATTATTTGGACTTGTTTAAGCTTTTGCCAAAAGACTGATTGATTCAATAAATGGGTTTACACCTCTGATTATTTGGTTCAGAGACCTGGGGTTCAGTGTTATAGCAATTGATAAAAAATGCAGCAAAAAAAGGCCAGTCTGCATGATATGCTGTAAAACAAGCAGAGATAAAGTTATGACCTTTTATAAGTATTAAGTAATGATATTTAACACAAGTGGAAAAGTTATTTACATCATTAACTGTATAATCCATTTTACTTAGAAATCAGAAAACCTGTGGAATGTGTTCAATAATCCCAGCTGTATATCACATACTGGATAGATATTACAGTATGTGTTGGTTAAGTAATGTTAAGTCTGTTTATAATGTGACAACTGCATGTTACTTTTCTTGTCAGTCATGGTCTCTAAGAGCATTTTAAAAACTTGGGCAAAACAAATTTTGTAATTAAGCCAAACGTTTTTATGTGGTCACAAAACTTAAACAAAGTAGTAATATGAGTTATAATAGTAAGATTTGTACTTTCAAATTCCAATTAAAGATCATAACAATTGTTTTTCATACATGCAACGTGGATTTTGGTACTTACTTTAATCTTTCTTAATCTGTAGATTTTAGAATTGAATTCTGTGTGAATTCTGATTTTTATTTCAGATGATGGCAGAGTTATCCCATTTAGGAAAAAAGTGGTCAAAACTTGTACCACCTAATTTAAGTTGTTACATGATTCACACAGCCTGTAAGATTACTTTTTTTTTTTTTTTTGCTCATCTTTATTTTGCAAAGCAAGCTACTAGATGTGTTTTTGTATTTCAGTTGTATTTTCAGTTTTGCCTTTGCACAAAATATATTTTCAAGACAATGGGTTAGTTGAATATATATATATATATATATATATATATATATATATATATATATATATATATATATATATATATATATATATATATATATGTATTACATTATATACAAAGATATCATTCAAAATGGATTTAATACAATATATTTATTTCTCTCTCCCACAAATTAAAAATAAATGCCAAGAAATCTTGATTTATTTTGTAAAAGAAAGTATCAGATATCCTCTTAAATGAGCCACTGGCACAGACCTCATCTGAAGATGGTACAGGGAGCAACAGTAAGCTAACGTAGTAGCTATTTGACACAAATATGTATACATATTACAGGCTGTATCTAAAATGTTGTGTAAGTTGGCCTCTAATGTAGTGCTGAGGGCATACAGTCTGAATGGGGCAGGTAAAACAACTTGCCTTCCAAGACCTCAAGATTTGCCTTATTAGGACATGAAAACTTTGTTCTAATTAGCAAACAATCATTTTGTCAGCAAAGGGTTATAAAAAAGCAACTGTTTTGCATATTAAAAATTGTTTTGCAATTTGCGATCAACATTTGGTGTGACTACCCTTTGGCTTTAAACCAGCATCATGCACACTTTGTACACTTGCACAAAATCAGGGACTTTGTAGACTCAGAGCCAGGTGTATGATTAACCAATTATACTAAGCAGGTGCTAATGATCACCAGGTAGCTATCCTGCATCAGCAAGGTCTCTTCCAGGCAAAGATTTCAAAGCAGACTGGGGTTTTAAAATGTGCTGTTCAAGCTATTTTGAAAAAGCGGCAATGTTGAGGACCGTAGACGCAGTGGTTGGCAAAGGAAACTTAATGCAGCAGATGGAAGACACATCACGCTTACTTCCTTTCAACATTGGAAGATGTCCAGCAGTGTCATCAGTGCCATCAGTGAAGAACTGGCGGAAACCAGTGGGACCAGGTACACCCATCTACTGTCCAGGGAAATCTAGCCAGAAGAGGTCTTCATGGAAGAGTTATGGCCAAAAAGCCAGACCTTCAATGTGGAAACAAGGTTACGTGGCTTAAGTATACATGAAAACAGGAAAATGACGTGGGGGAAAAAAATGACAGCAGGTGCTCTGGGCTACAATTTTTGGCTGTAGCAGCCCTTGCTCAATGCAGGGGTGAAATAATGAGAGTAATAATAAATTATTAACACTTCTATTTTTTAAAGCATTCTTTCTTTATGGCATTTATTCACATCTGCCTAAATCCTTTGCACAGTACTATGTATATATAAATATATAGGGTTGGACAGTGAAACTGAAACACTGGCCAATAAATATAGTGTTTGAGGTGAAACATATACATGTGCAGCCTGGTGGCCAGTCTTCACTGATTTCACATTCCAAGTAAGAGCAGTATTTAAAAATTTAAATATAGGAGAAATAACATAGCTGTACACCAAATATTGCAAACCATACAGCATGTGATGTGAGACAAAGGACAAATTGTTTTTATGTGTCCTGCTGGCACATCTATGCAAGGACTGCAAGTCACTGTGGTGTTTTGAGAGCCACGGTATCCAGGGTAATGTCAGCATACCACCAAAGTACAACTTGCTATAGCCAAACCTCTGGTAACATGTGCCAGTGCTAAACGTCGGTTTCACTGGTGTCAGCAGTAGAAATATTGAGCTGTGGACAATGTGAAACGTATTGTTCTCTGATGAGTTCACCTTCACTGCCTTTTCCTCATCTGGAAGAGTTACAGTGTGGGGAAGTCCCAAAGAAGCCCACCAACCTAGACTGTTACATGTCCAGACTGAAGCACAGGGGTGGATTAGTGATGGTTTAGGCTGCTATGTCATGGCATAACATAGGCCAACTACTTGTGCTAGATGGCCAAGGACTAGTAAACCATTCTGCAGGACCATATGCACCCTGTGGGTCAACATTGTACCCTGAAGGTGGTATAAAACATACACACAGCAAGACTGGTGACAAAGTGGTTTGATGAACATCAAAGTGAAGTTGAACATCCATGGCCTGCACAGTTACCAGATCTGAATATTACTGAGCCACCTTGGGGTGTTTTGAAGGAGCTACTCAGGAAATGTTTTCCTCCACCTGCATCAGACAATGCTGTATTGGATGCAAAAGAAGGCCCTACAAAATACTCATCAATTATTGTGGTCTAAAAACAGGTGTTCTATCCTACAAACACGAAACATTTGTTACCAAGTGGCCCTCAATACCTTCTTCCAGAATGAATAAAAGCAGTAAGCAAATAATTATTTTTAAAAATCCTTTAAAAACGATTCTGTAACATAATCGGCTACACATTCCCCTCCTCGTCACCAGACAGAGCCCTCACCCAAATTCTACAGTTCTTCAGTTCACTTTCTCTTTCTGGACATTTATACCACACACACCATGAACACCTTCTGGAGTATTGTCAGTTTGTGTGCATTACCAATCCGTTTGTTCATTTGCTCTTGTTTTCTGTGTTCTGACAAGTTCTTTTGTTTATCGGTTTTTCACATTTGAATTGTGTTTTCTGAATTTGTCTGCCCTGCTGTTTGATATTTCTGTTTTTTGAAACTCTACCTGAATCCTGTTTATTCTCTCTGCCTATTGGCTAGGATTTGTATGCAGGAGTTTTATTATACAAATCCAAGTGTACAAATCAAGACAATAGGCAGAGAGAATAAACAGGGATTTGGTAATACATCACTGTGTTCATGGTGTCTGCGTGTGTAGTATACAGTGGTGAAGCGGGGACAGGGTCATGGGCAGCCAAGGCCCATTGATGCACGAGGGGAGTGAAGGCTGGCCCATGTAATCTGATCCAACAGACAAGCTACTGTTGCTCAAATTGCTAAAAAAACGTTAATGCTGGTTCTGATAGAAAGGTGTCAGAATACACAGTGCATCACAGTTTGTTGCGTATGGGGCTGCATAGCCGCAGGCCAGTCAGGGTGCACATGCTGATCCCTGTGCACCACCAAAAGCCACAACAATGAGCACGTGAGCATTATAACTGGACCACGGAGCAATGGAAGAAGGTGGTCTGGTCTGATGAATCATATTTTGTTTTACATCACGTGGATGGCTGGGTGTGTGTGCATCACTTACCTGGGGAACACATGGCACCAAGATTCACTATGGGAAGAAGGCAAGCCAAGAGAGGCAGTGTCATGCTTTGAGCAATGTTCTGCTGGGAAACCTTGGGTTCTGTCATCCATGTGACACGGTCGACACATACCACCTACCTAAGCGTTGTTGCAGACTATGGACAGCCTTTCATGGAAACGGTATTCCCTGATGGCTGTGGCCTCTTTCAGTAGGATAATGCACTGTGCCACAAGGCAAAAATGGTTCAGGAACAGTATGATGAGCACAACAACGAGTTTCTGGATCTGCTGCTAGCATCTTGGTGCCAGATAGGACAGCACACCTTCAGGGATCTAGTGGAGTCCATGCCTCGAAGAGTCAGGGCTGTTTTGGCAGCAAAAGGGGGACCAACACAATATTAGGCAGGTGGTCATAATGTTATGGCTGATTGGTGTATATGTATGTATGAACAGTTTACAGAGGTAAGGTGTAAAAAAAATTACACCAAAATTCAAACAACAACTGGAAGATATCAAAAATTACCATGCCAAAAATACAGTTTTACACATATGTTAAAATTTTCAATACAAATGTTCTGGGAACCAAAGATTGTTTTGGTTAAGAAGGGTCTGTATTTTCACACTAGGGATTCATTATTAGAAATAATTTTAGTCAAAACAGTAGAGTCCATTTAGTTCATTAATACATATATTTGCTTGAAATTGAGGCAGAAGGATGCTCTGGTTGAAGAAAATATGATAAAATGTACAGATTTTCCATTAATTAAAAAAAATCTGAGGCCTTTACTCATGTTCTGATACATATATGAAAGGCTATGATTTGGGAATACATGCACTTGAAAAATCAGTTTTAAGCATTTTTAAATCCTAGCTGGACCTCTCATGAAAATGCTGACCTGTACCGAAGTCAATCCAAATTCTATGTCTGTCTCAAAATGTCAGTTTGACATCCATCCCATCACAAATTATTATTTTTGTACCATAAAACTGATTGTGTTAGAGACTTGAAACTTTGAGGGGACTGTGAGGTTATACAACTGTGCCAAGTGTCATTTTGGGTGTCAGCCCTTTTGAATTGTGTGTTAAGATGCTGTATTTTACAAATGCATTGGAGTTCCATCGCAAAACTTGGTATCATTGTGATAATTGATAATTGCGATTATTAGAATTGATCTTTTTATTTTATTTGTTACATGTTTCAGTACTGCTTTCATATTGCTATAATTAACATGCTTAGCTAGCTAACTTTGTTTACAATGTTAAAATCATAAAACATTACATTGTAAACATGACCACAAACAAAATGTTGTAATCTATAGACTTGTCTGTCTTAAATCTTTCTCAAGTATTAATGCTCAGAGTTTCTATAAGATATGCATATTTATAAATATGGCCACTGCATGATAGGTGATATCAGTCTTGACAGCATTTAGCCTCTGACATGGTGCCAAGCCATAAGGATACTGTTTTTGGCCAGAGACTCCTTCTCCAGAGCAGGTGGCAAGAACAGCAAGGGCCAGATTGTACTAGGCCAGAGAGGTCAACTCATGCACACACCTATAGACTCTCCAGGCACTTCCAGGAGAGCAGGGACACCTGAAACATGTGGCATGGCATCCAGGTCATCAATAACTACAGGGCAACTTCACCTGCCTGTGACAGTGATGCCTCCTATCCAGATGCACTGAAATACTTCTATGCTTGATTTCATGCGCAGAATGATGTAGTGGCGAGGAAGACCCAGATGACCAGATGTTTTGTCTTTCCATGCTGATGTGAGGAATACTGTATGCAGAGTTTCTCACAGAAGACTGCTGGGCAATTGGGTTTGTAACAGATTGCATGCTCTGCCACAGATGACTGGAAACTAAATGGGTCTCAATCTTATCCTTACTTTTTGGCTTCCTGTCCACTGTTTTCCTCAGGTTGTAGGAAGCTACTCTGTATTTGCCCAGGTTGCTTGTTTGCAGCCCTGCATTATAGGTAGGGTTTTACCACATTGTTTGATCTATCCTTGGATTCTGATAAAACCTTACAGTTTGTGTGGAAATAGTGAATCAGAAAATATATAACTGAGCACCACTGGTGTAAACTCATTGATATCATCAGAGTGGTGTTTGAACAAATCCCAGTCTATGTCCTCCACAGCATCTTGCAGCATGGCTTGTGGTTAGTAACCCCAGCGTAGCACCCCCTGAATCACTGGATCATCCTTTCACAGAATTTGTTTAGATTTTAGGAGCAGTTAAATGGCAGTGATCTTATTGCCTTATAGCAGTCTTTGTCTTGGCCTCCTGGTGGTCCAGAGGCAGGATTCCGCGCTCTCATTGCTGTGGCCCGGGTTTGATTCCCAGGCAGGGCGCCAACCCAGCTATTGAAGAGTTAACTCTCAGTGCCGGTCCCAAGCCCAGATAAAAATAGGAGGATTGCGTCAGGAAGGGCATCTGGCATAAAACCTGTGCCAAATCGAAATATGCGGATCTAATGAACCACTAAAAACAGCAGATCCTGCTGTTGCGTGGGACAACAGCTAGGATAAAAAGAAAACAAATAGCATTCTTTGTCTTGAGTAATAGCATCCTTAACTTTTTTCAAAGTTAGCCTTGTTAAAATGATATGTTATCATCACCATCACAGCACGTGGTTTACATTTTTTTAGCTGTCCAATGTTCAACTGCGTAGTGTTGATAAAGCAGTGTTTATGTGGGCCTAAAGGTGGAATATAATTCAATTCAGTTCAATTCAATTTATCTGTATAGCACCTTTTACAGTGGACATTGTCTCAAAGCAGCTTTACAAAAGTAGAGAAACGGAAAGGAGAAAAAAAATTATTAAATTAAATTCTTCTTCTTCTTCTTTTGGCTTTTCCCTTCAGGGGTCGCCACAGTGAATCATCTCTCTCCACCTATCCCTATCTTCCGCCTCCTCAACACTTGCACCCACTAGCTTATCCAAATTAATTCCATCCATATACCTCCTCTTTGGGCTTCCTCTTTGCCTCCTGCCTGGCAGCTCCATGTCCAACATTCTCCTACCAATATACTCACTCTCCCTCTTCTGAACATGTTCAAACCATCTTAATCTGGCCTCCCTAACTTTGTCCCCCAAACGTCCAACATGAGCTGTCCCTCTGGTGTACTCGTACAATCTTGTCACTCCCAAAGAGAACCTCAACATCTTCAGCTCTGCTACCTCTAGCTCTGACTCCTGTCTCTTCCTCAGTGACAATGTCTCTAAACCATACAGCATGGCTGGTCTCACCACTGTCCTGTACACCTTCCCCTTGATTCTCGCTGATATTTTCCAATCACACAGAACTCCCGACACCTTTCTCCACCCATTCCAACCTGCCTGCACTCGCTTCTTTACCTCTTTCCCACACTCTCCATTGCTCTGGACTGTTGACCCCAAGTACTCCTGTACCTTCTTCACCTCTTCACCTTGTAACCTTACTGTTCCACTTCCCTCCCTTTCATTCACACACATGTACTCAGTCTTACTATGACTGACTTTCATTCCTCTTCTCTCCAGTGCAAACCTCCACCTCTCCAGGTTTTCCTCCACCTGCTCCCTGCTCTCACTACAGATCACAATATTATCTGCAAACATCATTGTCCAAGGAGACTCCTGTCTGACCTCCTCTGACAACTGGTCCATCACTATAGCAAACAGGAAGGGGCTCAGAGCCGATCCCTGATGAAGTCCCACCTCCACTTTGAACTCCTCTGTCTGACCTACAGCACACCTAATCACTGTCCTGTTCCTCTCATGCATGTCCTGCACCACTCTGACATACTTCTCTGCTACTCCTGACTTCCTCATACAGTACCACAGCTCTTCTCTTGGCACCCTGTCATATGCTTTCTCCAAGTCTACAAACAGACAGTGCAACTCCCTCTGACCATCCCTATACTTCTCCATCAAAATTCTCAGAGCAAAAATTGCATCTGTTGTGCTCTTTCTGGGCATGAAGCCATACTGCTGCTCACAAATTTCCACTACCTTCCTTAACCTAGCTTCCACTACTCTTTCCCATAGCTTCATTGTATGGCTCATCAACTTTATCCCCCTATAGTTGCTGCAACTCTGCACATCACCCTTATTCTTAAAGATCAGCACTGACACACTTCTTCTCCATTCCTCAGGCATCCTCTCACTCTCTAAAACCCTGTTGAACAAACTAGTTAAAACTTCCACTGTTGCCTCTCCTAGACACTTCCAGACCTCCACCGGGATGTCGTCAGGACCAACTGCCTTTCCACTTTTCATCCTCTTCAAAGCCTTCCTAACTTCATCCTTTCTAATCTTATCTACTTTCTGTTCCACAGAGTTCACCACTTCTACTCCTTTTTCCCCTCTCATTTTCCTCATTCATCAGCTCCTCAAAGTACTCCTTCCATCTCCTCTGTACACTCTCCTCACTTGTCAGCACCCTTCCATCTCTATCCTTAATAACTCTAACTTGCTGCACATCCTTCCCATCTTGATCCCTCTGCCTAACTAACCTGTACAAGTCCTTCTCTCCTTCTCTAGTGTCTAACCTAGTGTACAACTCATCATATGCCTTCTGCTTGGCCTTAGACATCTCCCTCTTCACTCTGTGCTGTAACTCCTTGTATTCCTGTCTATTCTCTTCAGTCCTGTCCATGTTCCACTTCTTCTTGGCTAACCTCTTCCTCTGGATACTATCCTGAACTTCCTCATTCCACCACCAAGTCTCCTTATCTTCTTTCCTCCTTCCAGATGACACACCCAGCACCTTTCTCCTGGTCTCCCTGATCACTTCTGCTGTAGTTTCCCAGTCATCTGACAGCACTACCTGACCACCCAGAGCCTGCCTCAACTGCTGTCTAAATTCCTCACAACATTCCTCCTTTTTCAGCTTCCACCACTTGGTTTTCTTCTCTATCTCTATCTTTGACCTCTTCTTCTTACAGACCATCAAAGTCATCCTACACACCACCATCCTATGCTGTCTGGCTACACTCTCTCCCACTACCACTTTACAGTCACTAATCTCTTTCAGATTGCCTCTTCTACATAGGATGTAGTCTACCTGTGTTCTCCTACCTCCACTCTTGCAAGTCACTCTATGCTCCTCCCTCTTCTAAAAATAAGTGTTAACCACAGCCATGTCTATCCTCTTAGCAAAGTCCACTACCATCTATCCTTCTAGGTTCCTTTCCTTAAATCCAAACTTGCCCATCACTTCCTCATCACCTCTGTTCCCCTCACCAACATGTCCATTAAAATCTGCTCCTATCACCACTTTCTCACTCGTGGGAATACTCTCCATCACCTCATGTAATTCACTCCAGAATCTCTCTTTCTCCCCTAACTCACAACCTATCTGTGGGGCATAACCACTAACAACATTCAACATCACCCCTTCAATCTCTAACTTCAGACTCATCACCCTGTCTGACACTCTCTTCACCTCCAGGACATTCCTCACAAACTCCTCCTTCAGGACCACACCTACCCCATTTCTCTTACTATCCACACCATAATAAAACAGCTTGAATCCTGCTCCTATACTACGAGCCTTGCTACCCTTCCACCTGGTCTCCTGTACACACAGTATATCCACCTTCCTTCTCTCCATCATATCAGCCAGATCTCTACCTTTCCCTGTTATAGTACCAACATTCAGAGTTCCTATTCTCAGTCCTACACTCTTACCTTTCCTCTTCTCTCTCTGTCTGTGCACTCTCCTCCCTCCTCTACTTCTTCGACCAACAGTAGCCCAATTTCCAACGGCGCTGATGGTGGTCATTGTTAACCCGGGCCTCGACCGATCTGGTATGAAATTCAGAGTACTGACGATTCGCATGGTTAAATTTGGCAATGTTTTACGCCGGATGCCCTTCCTGACACAACCCTCTCTATTTATCCGGGCTTGGGACCGGCACAGAAGTCACTGGACTGTGACCACCATGGCTAGATTATTAAATTAAATTATTAAACTACCCTATTTATCCCTTTTTATCCCTAATGAGGAAGCCTGCAGCAAACATGGCAAGGAAAAACTCCCTGTGATGATATGAGGAAGAAACCTTGAGAGGAACCAGACTGAGAAGGGAACCCATCCTCATTTGGGTGACACTGGACAGTATAATGTAAATGTAAATAGTGTCCTATCTACAACAGCAACCATGGGCCCATGAGGAACTATTAGGTCAATGTAGTTTCTGAGTTCATTATAGACACTAATTCCTTGCTGTCAGAAGCTGACCGATGTAACGGTAGATTGGTGACAGTGTTATAGTCCCCAGGTGGCTCTGTCCACGGCTGTCTCCTGGTCACAGGCTGTCCACACAGATCCATCCACAGCATTAGTGAGCAACACCAAGCAACAAGACTCTGACCAGAGGTAGAGCCAGAGGTCACACTGGAAACTCAGAACACGGGGAGCTCGAGAGTAGGACAGAGAGAGAGAAAGATATTAAGTATGCTTGTGATCATGTGATTTTTAAAGACAATGTAGATTATGTGTAAAGTGCAGGCAGGGACTCCAGCAGAACTAGCTTCCGACTGTGGAAGAGTGACTATGTTTTCTATATTTAATCCGAATGTTAGACTAAGATCCAGAGTGTGTCCTATTACATTTTAACACCTACTGAATCTAAGATGGCTACAACTGCTGTTCTTAGAGTGTCTTCTGACTTCAAACTGAATTGACGTCTCCTACAATTAATCTAAAAAAACAAGGTTTCAGATGAAATTTGCAAATTTCACTAAGGAATTCAGAATATGGCCCTGTAGGTCTGTAAATAACAATTAGTGGAATCGACTCTGTGAACTTATTTCTTGTGGCTACATAAATTAAGTTAGTACAAAGAACTTCAAATGTGTTAAACTGATGTCTGGGTTTTTGAGAGAGAGAGAGAGAGAGAGAGAGAGAGAGAGAATCATGTGATGTTAAAAGACAATGTAGATTATGTGTAAAGTGCAGGTAGGGACTCCGGCAGAACTAGCTATGACCACATAACTGAAAGGGAGAGCCAGAAGGTCACAGACATGAAGGCTTCCCGTGACGTAAAGCGTCCAACCACTTTACAGTCAGCAAACATGAGCGACTGGCGAGAATGGTGAGGCGACGACATCCCAGTACACCAAACACTCTATGCCCATGAACCTTCCAGATCTGCTCCTTTACCTAAGAAAAGCTATACGTTGAAGGCTTGACTAAACAAATGTGTCTTCAGCCTAGACTTAAACATTGAGACTGTGTCTGAATCCCGAACACTAATTGGAAGGCTATTCCATAACTGTGGGGCTTTGTACGAAAAAGCTCTGCCCCCTGTTGTAGCCTTTGCTACTTGAGGTACTACCAAATAACCTGCACCCTTTGATCTGAGTAGGCGTGGCGGGTCATAAACAACCAAAAGGTCACTCAGGTACTGTGGCGCGAGACCATTTAGTGCTTTATAGGTAACAGTATTTTATAATAAATGTGGAATTTGGCTAAGATAGGAGTGATGTGTTCATATCTTCTGGTTCTAGTTAGGACTCTAGCTGCTGCGTTCTGGACTAACTGGAGCTTATTCATGCTCCTACTGGAACATCCAGACAGTAAGGCATTACAATAATCCAACCTAGAGGTAAGAAAAGCATGAACTAGTTTTTATGCATCATGTATTGATATTATATTTCTTATCTTAGCAATATTTCTGAAAGAAAACTACTCTAGTGATATTATCTACATGAGCTTCAAACGAAAGACAAGAATCAATAATCACACCAAGATCTTTTACTGCTGTACGAGATGAAACAGAAAGATCATCCACAGTTATTCTGTAATCAGAAAGCTTACTTCTAGCTGCATGTGGTCCTAATACAAGCACCTCTGTCTTGTCAGAGTTAAGCAGGAGGAAGTTAGTAAGCATCCACTGTCTAATGTCCTTTATACATTCGTCAATCTTAATAAGCTGGTGTCTCTCATCTGACTGATGAAACATACAGCTGTGTGTCATCCGCATAACAGCAGAAGCTAATACCATGTTTCCTAGCTGATTGTTTTAAAGCTCGTGGGTGGTCATTGTACCAGGGTGCTAGTTTCTTCTCTTTAATTATTTTCCTTTTGAGTGGAGCTACATTATCTAGCATGTTGCGAAACACCGACTCCAGGTAATCAGTCGCCTGATCAAGTTCTGTGGGGTCAGATGGTGAACCAATCATGCATGATAATTCTGGGAGACTATTGGTAAATCTCTCTGCAGTAGCAGACGTAAATGTACGCCTAATACAGAGACGTGGCAAATTGCGCAGCTCGTGTCTATCAAAAGTGAATTTTCTTCACACTCATGGTCCAACAGCAAATGTTAATCTAAAACATGGCAGGAGGGATGACTGTTTCTGTCCAATACGCAACATTACTTTATGTTGATTATATCTAACGGAGATGGCATCTCGACTCCAATAAAGCCATACAAAGCAGCTCTACAGCATAACCCCTAAGGTTATGGACTTCATAGATCGTGAACATGCCCAGTGTCAGATGACCAATACTGAATTCATGTAGGTCAGACATGAATGTCAAAGTAATTGATATTGTTATCAAAGTAATTGATATGATTTAAAAACAGGCTACCAGGCTACAGGTCATTTGCATTCACATAGCATTACTACAGAGTGCCACAAATTAAAGCTTACCACTGAACATTATATTTTTTCAGTGAGCCATGAGTCTCTTACTACTACAGAGAGAAAGGCCAAACTGGAAGAATTCTGATAATTACATCGCAAAATTAAATTGTAGAATTACATTAAAAATAAGTTAATAATGAGTTCTGTTAATTTGTCAATCAATTAATAGACAAACAACTGTTAATACTTAATCTGTGGTTCTTTATCAACACCATCATTTATTTGTCAACACTGTCCAAAGCTTTTTTGTTCAAAGGTATTTTAATCTTTGTTCAATTTATTGTGTTAATGTATTAAATCACCAACTGAACTACATGATATGACTTCTTCTTTGCCTAAGAATGCTGATCTTAGTCTTGGTAGGTTAATATATGCTAAATTAAAAAAAAAAAAAAAAATAAAAAAATTAAGTAATTTGAATTAAGTAATTTGTGAAACCAGAAAATAATGTTGAGCATTGTATTTTATCACTTAGCTCCTTTACTGAACATCACAATTAGTGAAGTTTTTACACTCTTTTTGGATGCATCAAATTAAAATAGCAGGGTTTTAGTGTATTTTACAGCATTGACACAAATAAAGTTAAGTGTTTAATTGTCAATTTTAATTAAAAAAAGCTTCAGAAAAACCTGTTCTCTTACCTTTGTCTACAAATATATCCATTCTAATTGATGTAGTATTGAAAAAATAAAACTAAGATCTAAACAAGTTTTTATCCTGAGAATCAGTGAATTATTAAAATTTATAATTGATAAAAATTTATCAATTTTATCCAATTTGTAAAATTTGGTTTATTGGTTTATGCCTGATTGCCTGTCTGTCTGAGGACCATAACAATTCCTAGCATGGGTACCTTTAAATTATAAGTCTTGTATTTCAAGCTTTGAAAACAATCTTGTAAAGCCAACATCAAAGCCTATTGTTATGAATTTTATTTTTCTAGTTATAATGTATTCTTTGTATTAGGAAATGCATCAGAGCAACAGCTACCCTGTTTGAAGGGGAAACTTATGACCATTTACTCATTGTGTCAGCAGTACTTGTTGAAAGTGAACTTTTGGTCATGGCTGTAACAATGACTGGCCACTAGTTAATCAATCAACATCCTACTATAAGTGTAGCAATAGAAAATCTTTTAACAGGTGGGCCAAAGAACACAGCCAGTACACTGAGAAAAGGGAGATAATCCAACTAGTGATACAGAAAATGAAATACATCTTCAAAATTCTCTGATGAACTTTTAAAAAATAGCTATTAATTGATATGTGTTAATACTACCATGCACTACATTATGCCTGTACAGTACTTTACAGTACTGAAAGATAAATGAACTGAGGAAGATACCTCAAGTGAGCATTCTGTGTTTGGAGTGGTACTTTACAGTGCCAAACAAGAGGACTTCAATCTGTTGCACTTCACAGCAGCTTCTCACTCATACTATATGATCTATTTATGCCCATTTTTTAAGTTCTGACATGTGCTCTTAACAATACAACAAACTATCTTAGTTCCTTCAAAGAATCTTATGGTTCATTATTCAGATTACTACTTATATAATGTTTTCCAAACAGCACTACCAATCAGCAATACATAATGATATTCAGTTCCATAAAAATAAATACATTTAATGTATATCCTGATTGCTGCAAAAGGTTTGTACACATCAGTGTCAAGCCCAACTGAAGCAGTTGAAAGAGATTTTTCCCACTTGTCAGCTTCAGACCAGACATTTTACCCCTGCTATTACATCTCAGAATTAACCCACATCATTAGGAAACTTATGAAAATCTGAGTTGGTTGTATACCCTCAGGTGTGGACAAAGTATATATTTGTTATGACTGACTTTACCTGCCAGATCACTACACATCTATAAGAAGATTAAGTCCTCATGTCAGACCTTTACTGCACAAAAAAGCTAGGGTTAGGGCCTTGCAATGGCCAAGTATAACTCAGCTGATAAGGTAATTTCTTTTTCTAATAGCAAACTAATAGGAATAGGAAACCCACTTCAGATATTTTCAATATCCAGCTCTTATTCACTCTAAGGTACAACATTCAACTTGTCCAGTGTGTGAGCTGCAGGATGTTTAGTAATTCTTCCTCCATCGTTAGCGCTAAATTTACTTGTGATAAGTGTATTTTAGTTAGATCTCTGACGGAAAAGGTTTTAGCTTTAGAGGTGCACATCCAGACACTAGAGAGGGTTAGCGATAGCGAGAGTATTAGAGTAGGAGAGTATTAGTAGTTAGTCTGAATGCTTTAGTGGAGTTAGTAACCCCCCAACTGAGGCATTAGAGCCCTCACAGTGGGGCAAATGGGTGACGACTCAGCGGCATAGTCGGAAAACCAAAGCTAACACTAAGGCTCAACCACAGGGGCATCACTCCTCTCCGCTACACATGTCTAACAGGTTTGCTCTACTCAGTGAATCAGTGAAGTCTGGTTATAGGAGACTATCTTAAGGCATGTGAAATTAGCCTTTAGGGGCTCTTAGGGTCCTAGACAAGCACAGGTTCTCTAAGGTAGCTTTCCATGTAGGAGTTTAGTCAGTCAGAGGTTACTAAGAGTAATATGTTGAAATTATGTTTAGATTTTCTAAAGTGTAGATTATCATCATAAATAATTGTGACACCTCCTCCCCTTAGGCAAGGCTGATGCATATAACTATATCCAGGAGGACTAGCTTAATTTAATGCTGTATACCCTTTTGGTTTAATCAGTGTTTAAACATAGTACATTAAACTCCTAATCAGAAATAGTTAATTAACAATAAGTGCTTTAGAAAGAAATAACATTATTTCATAATATCAATTAAGCAATACAGTTATCCCATCTATCCATTTTCTGTATGGCTTATCCTACACAGGGTCACAGGAAACCTGGAGCTTATCCCAGGGGACTCAGCACACAAGGGACACCCTGGACAGGGTGGCAACCCATCACAGGGCACAGTCTAAAAACTAAAAACAATTTAGAGATGTCAATCATCCTACAATGCATGTCTTTGGACTCAGGTTCGAAACCCCTGAAGCACAAGAAGGACATGCATATTCCACATTTACATGGCAGAGGAATCAAACATCCACGTGAGGCAAATAGGCTAACCACTAAGCCACTAATTTAAACAAATTTCTAATTAACATTAAATAATTTAAAAAATAATTAACATGCTACCCCATAGATATATATAATTTATAAAAAGTATCTAATAAATCTATATATTTATATACATATCTATATAATAAATCTATATCTATATAATGAAGATGCATACAATCCATGGTGACCTTGAAAAGAGTGACAGAAACATTGCTGTTTAGCAGCTGCCCAAAAAATGTGTATTTTCATCTGTTCCTGTCATAAATACTGTAATGTTATGTTTAAAAAATGCTTTGATTTATTTATATTGTAAAATTCTGTTAAAATAATAACAATTAGAAATGTGTTTTCATCATTAAAAGAGAAAGTGTTATAACTTTATCTCTAATCATTATAGCTGTCCATTTTAAGCCTACTTTCTTACTTTCAAGCCCACTTTAATGTCTTGAAATGCTATTTCTCAAAGAATGTTGGTTCATTGCCTAAAGGTGACTGATCACAGTACTTTTAATTTCATTATTTTGCCTTTTTGGTAGTGCCAGTGTTATAGAAGTAAAGTTTCTGTGTGTTACTGGCTACATACAGTACCCTCTGAGAGTATTGGAATGGCAATGGCAATTCTTTTTGGGTTTTATTTTGCTTGTTTGTTTGTTTTGCAGATAGTTACAGATGGCTCAAACTATCTTGTATCAGGGTACACAGCTGCAGCAATACACATTCCAAAATTTAACATTAACAAGAAAAAAGGGACAACACATTATATAGCCATATTTTCAATAGTATTGATCCTGTTAGCTTTTCAATGGGTGGAAGACATTTAATTCAACCATTAAATGTTGTAGTGTGCACTGTTTCTTAATCCTGCCATTTTTATGGGTACCAGTACATGTGGGATTAATGAAACTGTAGATACACTGGCTAAACAAGCTTTAAGACACCCAAATATTGATTGTAAGGACAAACTTGAACTTTAACAAAAACTATTTACTATGGGTGTAAATGGCAACATAAAGTCCTCTAAAGTGGATCAGGAAATTAGAGACTATATAAAACATTATTATATTATCAAAGATTAATTTAATAAGATTAACAGGCTTGTATAAAGATTTATGTTTGCAATATGACTTAATTTTTTACCTAATTTGTTTATTATTTACCTCATTTTGGTAGTCAACACATTTAACCAAAGCTGGTTTGCCAGCCATCAATAAACGGAAGAAGATGAAGAAGGTGATTGGTTGACAACACTGGGGCGTGACTGAAGTGAAGATGGAAGGAAGCGATTTAACTTCAAAAACAGAGTGATTGGTTAGCAGGGATTTAGAAGGTGCAGTATAGTAATTGGACTTTAGTATACAGTTGTACAAAAAAAAATCAGGCATCCAGAACTGTGAAAGT